>DF241598.1:44272-76033 GCA_000507305.1 Breviolum minutum Mf 1.05b.01 | reverse complement strand
CAATATACATCATCATCATCATCATCAATCATTATATCATCATCATCATCATCATCATCATCATCATCATCATCATCATCATCATCATCATCATCATCATCATCATCATCAACCATCAATCATCCAAGCTTCTCATCCAAGATCTGCGCCATCTTTCCGGACTCGTTGGCTGCGAAGAGGGCATCCCGCAGCTCGCCTTGTGCTTGTTGCTCCCGCTTTTCTGCAGCCATCCTTTCACGCGTTCCACAATTGGGAGGTTCGAAGCAGGAGGCCCTAAACGCTGGAACACTCACCACCTTTCGCCACAGCATGCCATCCTCATAGTGTAAAATTTACCGTATTGCCGAATTGCTTATATATACAGATAGACTATGCGCTTGAATCAGTATGCCTGGATTGCTTTCAACATCAAAATGAAGGACAGTTCAGCAGTCATGAGTCAAGATAGCAGCTTGAAGTCTAAAAGCAGGACAATTTGGCGGCCAGGCATGGTAAGACTTGGCACTCCAATGTCTTCCTAGCTCCCACCAACCAGCTCATGCTGGGCCACCACCTAGCCCAAACCAACCGCACCAAACACTGTAGCCGGGGCGCTCATCAAGCATGGTCTTCATCTTACCCGAATCAGTGGCTTCCTGCAAGACATCGCGCATCTCGGTCTTCAGACGCAGAATGTCCTTGGTGTGGCCGAACACTATTAAAAAGTCAAGTGGATGTTAGCTTATAAGCGCGTCTATTCTATTCCAACTCAAGTGCTCCCTTTGTGTTGTAGGCAATTTCAGGCACCCCATCCCCAAATCCAGTGTCATAAGCTTCAACATTCAGTTTTTTAGAGCAGGGCACTCCCAACTCCTTCTGATTCATTGCAATCTGGAGGGCTGCTTCCAGGTCTCCTGAGAGCAACACACTCACAACCAGTACCTGTGTGGGTTGCTGCCTCCATGAACAAACCTCCCCATGGTCACCTACACACCTGATGTATCTGCTAGATCCCGGCAATTGTCGTACATGAGTTATGGACAAAATTTGGCACATGGTACAGCAACATCCTTAAGTAGGGTGGACTACCCCTATCGGTTTTGTATCGGTTTTGTGGGGCACCTTGGACAAACCTTCCGCAGGGTATCTTTTTAGGGTGGGCCCTATCGGTTTTGAAGTGATGGAAACCCTACGGCCCTCTCAATACTACTTACTTTGGTCATACCTATGCAATTTTGTCCGATACTCATATTCATATATGTGCGATTACTCACCTGCATTCATCCTTTTTTCATGGCCATCTCCTGACTCTGCGGATTTCTCCAGCAATGTTTGGATGCGTTGTCGGCTTTGGTCCAAGCCCACAGATGACAACACCTTGGTTCAATGATTAGAGGATGGCTGGAAGTGAAGGATGTAAGAATGATCCAAGTCCAACATGCCTGCCTTCAAGATTCCATCACAACATCCTCACATCAATGGCGTATTTTGCTGGCTGTGGTGCCCCCTGGGTAATATAGTCAATAAACTCCCTCACATTGTTCAGACAATTTTGCTGTTTCCCTTGGGTAATTTCCTGCCACCTGCTGCAGCCAGGTTGCGGCCCCGAGATTACCGGTTTCAGCCGCGGACATCAACTTCTGCATCAACTCCTGCTTGGCCTCTGCACCTAAGGCAGATAGCCACCGCGCAGGAAAACATAAGCCGAAAGAATCGCCTATCGGAAAAACATTGTATGTATAAGAGACACATCTTTCATGTTGTGATATGACTTATGATATACTGCTATTGTTGGTGGATGCAGAATATGTATTGCATATGTGCTGCATGCATCTGTGCCTGTGTGCCTTTATGGTGTCAATTGTTGTCCTTCCTGGAAGGTGCACACCGTCACAACTTCTTCCCATACACAAGCGCCACAAGCGATACAAGCCCATCACTTCCAGCCCACTACCAGCCCGTCAGTTCCAAGTGAGTTGCGTTGATCAAAAGCTTGTTCAACTGCTGGATCCTGGCATGAAACTCAGTCATTCAAACAGCTGATGATCCTGGATGGCCATCTTCTTAGCACCTAGCTACATATAGGAAAGGAAACCATCATGCAATATGTTTGGCGGGATCGGGTGGCACAAGCTCTTCGGAAATTCATGTACTTAGCCACTCACTACATTATTAGCAATAGGCTCTTTCCATCCAAGTTCAGCACAACTTCCAAACTCAAAAGCATCTCTCTGTATGTTTCTGTCCTTCACAGGCAGCGGTGACTGCTCAGGGATCCTCAGTGTCAAAGACTACTTCTTCGCAAGTCCAAAACAGCAATCCCCCGTAAATCCCTCCTACCAAAGAAGTTGCACTGCTACGTTTCTAGTAAGATTCCAAGTTTGCATCTGATCATGACAAGAAGCAAGCTCCTGGACCATCCTTTACATGTTTAATTTCCGTTGAATCATCGGTAGGTGCCAGTGAATGTTCAGATTCGAAACTGTCAGAGAAAACGTCATAGCACAATTTCGTGACATGCAATGCCAAGCATCTCTCGCATGGGTGGGCGCTCACGTTTCGGAGGAGGTGAGACGGGCCTTGGAGCCAAGTAAACACAGTTCCCACACGAATCTGCCTATGGGATCCCACTGGTCGATGCGGGTTTGCCAGTAAGAGTTTTCCAAGCCCAAATTTGTTTGGCTCCAAAAGCTGACCTGACTTCTGGATACTTATGGGGCATATCCAGTATTTTTTTTCCCCACATCTGCCTTTCCTTCCCCCATGTCCCTGCACCACCACCACCCCACCAACGCGCCATTTAGGCCAAGCATCTCTGGAAAGGAAGGTGGATCCTCTCGAGGCGCTGGAGCTTCTGCCACCGGCTTCTGTTTGGGCGGATTGGGCCTGTAACAACGAGGATCTTGCAAATTCCAAATCAACAAACGAGGGTAGAGCTACAAGTTGCAAGTCTAAGTTGATCCCGCTTTGGTGCGGAATTTTCCCTTCTACATAGTAATAACAATAACTTATAACAGTCTTGATTATGATGGCTTTCCCAAAAATCAAATGTCGAAATTGTCATCGTGGCCTCGCGCTCACCGGCCGTGATGTGGTGGGTCGTGCCACGGCACTGGTGGGTCGGGAGATGGCACTGGTTGGGCGCGACATGATGCGCTCACAGGTCGTGGACTTGCCTTGGTCACTGAGGCTTGCAAAAATAAGCACGCAAATCTGTTGCAAACATCGAACAGTCACAATTTGACACTTCCGAGTCTAGAAGGAAGCTGGCTGACAAATAGATACTGGCAACTGAGCTTCAAAAACACAGTTGAGACTTCAATGACTTCGTATTCTACCTGTTAGTCAGTGCTTCCTAGGCGCTCATGGACAATCAACCCTTTTGCACTCCACTGACTTCTACAGTAAAAAATATGTCAAAAAGATGTTGAGACGGGAGACTCTTTGCCGCTGTGAGTTGCTCGATCATGTACGAAAACCTGAGCACCAGTGCTCGAAGAAAGGAACAAGCAAACAATTTGACAGTGCGCCTTTTTTTTTTCCAAGTGCTCCCTGGCACACCTGCACCTGATTGCGCCTGACCCCAATGTGTAATTGCAAAAAACGCTGAGTTGCCACATCCGGACCCAGGACTGGCGGTTGCAGTGACAAATTGACCTTGCAGACCGCAAAAGCGAAAGCCGCAATCCAATACCATGAAGCTGCGGAATCTGCACATCGCCGAGTTTGATTCTGGCAGCAAATGTCCTCTGTCTGGATATCCATTTTCCCAATACACATCCATCAAAAAGGCTTGTAGTCAAAAAAGCACGTTTCCATGTTCCTTTTTGTGAGCCAGAAGATTCTGAAAGCTTTGCTCCTATGTCTGCTTGCAGTGACTTTGACGTAGTCGCCATACAAAACCAACTTGCTCAAGACGATGTTTCTTGTCCTGACTCAGCCTGCCAAGCTTTTCCACTTTCCTCTGGTTTGTGACCCACCAGCCAAGACCAAATCCATCAGAAGTTTTGTGCCTTTGCGGCACCATCACATTTCCATGTTCCTTTTTGTAGGCCAGAAGCTTCTGGAAGCTTTGCTCCCAGGTATGCTGAGTACCGCGCACGTCCCAAACAAATCCAACTTGCTCAAGACGATGTTTCTTGTCCTTACCCAGCGTGCCATGCCTTTCCACTCTTCTTTGGGCTGTGACCCACAAGCCAAGACCAAATCCATCAGAAGTTTTGTACCTGCGCGGCACCATCACATTTCCACGTTCCTTTTTGTAGGCCAGAAGCTTCTGGAAGCTTTGCTCCCAGGTACGCCGAGTATGGTGCATGTCCCAAACAAATCCAACTTGCTCAAGACGATGTTTCTTGTCCTGGCCCAGCGTGCCATGCCTTTCCACTCTTCTTTGGGCTGTGACCCACAAGCCAAGACCAAATCCATCAGAAGTTTTGTGCCTTTGCGGCACCATCACATTTCCATGTTTCTTTTTGTAGGCCAGAAGCTTCTGGAAGCTTTGCTCCCAGGTATGCTGAGTATCGCGCACGTCCCAAACAAATCCAACTTGCTCAAGACGATGTTTCTTGTCCTTACCCAGCGTGCCATGCCTTTCCACTCTTCGTTGGGCTGTGACCCACCAGCCAAGACCAAATCCATCAGAAGTTTTGTGCCTGCGCGGCACCATCACATTTCCATGTTCCGCTTTGTAGTCCAGAAGCTTCTGGAAGCTTTGCTGCCATGTATGCTTGTAGTGATGTTGACGTAGCCGCCAAACAAATCCAACTTGCTCGAGCCGATATTTTTTTTCCTGGCCCAGCCTGCCACGGCTCTCCGCTTGTCGTTGGTTTGTGACCCAACGGCCAAGACCAAATCCTTTAGATGTCGTGCAGCTTGCCGGCACCAGCGCGTTTCCCTGTTCCTTGATGTAAGCTTCCAGTGCTGCGAAGCCCCTTTCCCATGAACCGCTGCAGTTTTTATGAATCAGGTCCAAGACATGAGGGAACAAACTGACCTGCAGAACACGCGCCACCTGTTCCACGGTTTGTCCTTCATCATTTGCTAGAACCCCGACTCGGCGGTTGTTTGTCGATTCGGATTCTCCAAGGCACGCTTGAAAAATGGGGTCTGCAAGGGAAAGCTCCCCCAATAAACGACCGAGCTCCTCGTCTTCAATCAGTGAACCATTGCCATGTTGCACCACTGGCGGGGCAATGACCAAAGCATCAACTTTCTCAGAATGATTCCGCAACACCCTTCCCACGCACTGCTGGAGTCGAACCCCGCGACGCGGCGCTACAAACAAACAAGTGTCAGCTACTGGCAGGTCCACCCCCTCACTCAACACATCAACGGTGACAAGCACGCGAATTCCTCCGTGCCTTTCACTCAGCTGGAAGCTTTCCAAAATTTCCTTTCTTCGTATACTGGTCGTGGAACCATTGTAGTGATCTGCAGGGATGCCAGCTGCACCCAACATCTTGGTGAACTGCTTTGCCTCACAAACAGTGTTGCAAAAAGCCAAAATCTTCCGTGAAAACGGCAAACTCTGAATGATTTCGATCAATCCAGGTCTAGGGTCTCCTGCTGACAGAACTGGAACCATGACAGCATAGTCTTTGATGATACCTGCTGTGATGGCAGGCCTCAGGCCGAAATTAAAGTCGGCCTTGTTCTTCAGAAGAGTTGCAGTGAAGAAAATCCGCTTCGAAGCGCTGAGGGACAACACTTGCTGAGCATGAATGCCTAGTGTGATGTTGCCAAATTTATCGCTTGGCGGCAGTGGCTCATAGTGGTGGGCTTCGTCTAGAATCAACAAATCAAAGGTCACGTTCGACAACTGCCACGCTGAATTACGGACGCACACAAACATGTCGGCGCTCAAATCGGCAGGCCACCCAGTTCCCACCCTTGCAATTCGAGAGGAGAGAGTCTCTTCCAGCAACTGTGCTAGTTGCTCCATCAAGTCCAGCTTTGGCACAATGATACAGGCACGTCTGCCAGGAGGCAAACCAGCCAACAAATCTGCCATCACCATACTTTTCCCTGTTCCGGTGGCCATTTGCACAAAGAAATCCCTCTTCGACTTGTGCTTCAAAAACCTACGGCACTTCTTAAGGCACTCCACTTGATGCGGCCAGCGCTTCCACGTCTCTTTTGGCACATCTGCTGCACTGACCTCTCGTTGGGCCAACCGTGCCTTCTCACGCCACAGCTCGAACTCATCCGAGCTGTACCGTCGATGCACTGCTTCGCTCCAATGCCATTGTTGCGGCAACGTGGTGTTCTTGTTGGTGGCCACGATCAGCTGCTGGACAGCATTTCTGAGGGGCGAACCCTTAGCTTCAACCAGAAAGTAAAAGTTGGTCAAGCGATTCAATGGCACGGAGTTGCCATTGGAATAATCCTTGGCTTGCACCGCAACTGTCAGATTCAATGCTAAGGAATCGATGCCCTTATCCTGCAACGGCAAACCCAACTGTTCCTTCAGCTTGATGGGAAGCAAACTCCATGGTACTGTGTCAAGATCCAAGGCCGAAATCAACTCCAACTCACGGCCAGGTGGCAAATTGCCAACGGCAATGGCTTCCAAACACTTGGCCCTCACTGCCGCATGGATGTGCCTGACTTCCTCATCACTCAAAGGCTGGTTCGGCACATTGATTTGCCTGGCAGCCTGCTGGCACGATACTTTGGAGTGAATGGTTGTTGTGGCCAAAGCAAAATTGCACCTTTGTAGTTGCCCTTGACTCATGCTCTTGGTACTCGTTTCTCGCAGGAACCATATGAAAAGCAGAAGCAGAGCTGCCAACAAGTAGCGCTTACGGTGTCTACGGCCAATTCTCGACATCACTGCCATTAGCAAACAAGTTTGAGGTTGATATAAATGGCTTCGACATTTTGTGGCTTGATGTCAACACGTGGATGGGCAGATAAATTGCACATCACAGCTCTTTATAGTCACCTTTGGTGACAATTCACCCGTCACTCAGTCACTCTTTAACAAGACTTAATTTCCTAGCAGTCAAATCCACATCAAAAGAACCTGAAGTCATGTCAATGTGGAACAACTCTAAATCGCCGGACCTCAAGCACTCTTCAGTCAATCTGTCAACAGTGTCTTCATACGATGACATCAACAAGGCTACTGCAATCGAGAAACGGATCAGCTGGCTTGTCCTCACCAGGGGTCACCCGAAGCATCCCGGAGATCTTTGACAAAGGTACCAACAAAAAATCCCCTGGCATACCTGGTATAGTCATTGAAAACTGAACCGGGAGACTTGATATCATAGTCATTAGGTCATAGGTCATAGGTATCACTTCACCACAAATCTCTCAGAGCTCTCTCATGTAACATGTATGTCAGAAGTCCGGACAAGGTCAAAGCTCACCATGCTACTCGATGCAAAGCAGAAATCCATTCATGGTGTCAGTCCTGGATCACTGCGTGCAGAAGAGACTGGACGTACTTCAGCAAGCCTTTCCTATTCATCGCGGCAGCAGAAAAAGTCTCTTTACAGTAGGCGGGGCTCCACCCAGTCACAAGCAACTCTGCAGCCACCGAAATCGTAGATCTTGCTACTCATGGCACTTTACGTTGAACTACTGTAGATCATAGTCCTCATACTTATGATTTTCAGAATGAGACTTCTCACCAAGGCACTGTTCCAAGTAATCCTTGGCTGTGGAGGCAGAGTCCTTTGAGCTTGTTTCCTTCGGTCCTGCAGCACAGTGCGGAGCAAGGAAAGTTCAGCCACACCGGGCAAATCAAGAGATGTTTTTTTGTTCCAATTGCTGGTAGGCATTGGTAGAGCACCGTTGTTTTCCACGGTTGTTCAGTGTTTTCGTGCCCAGTTTCCAAACGATGCGACCCTGGACCTTCACCCAGGCCGGATCATTCCCTAAGTCCTGGGTTTGCCTCGGCATCGGGTGTTCCGGCCATTATGTGCAAACCCATGGCGATGCTGTCTTCTTGCTCAAAGCCAATACTGTAATGCTCCTGGCCACCGCGATGATTAAAATGGCAAGGCGGTTTTGCTGCCGTTTCTCAGCTGCTTCTGGCTCACAGTGAAAGACAACTTCAAGCTTCTAAAAACAATCCAACTTAGTTGCAAGGCTTAAACGAACGCTCTCAATTCCACTTCACAAAACTCCGCATCTCCACCTCCCTGTCTCTGTGAATACACCCCACAACTGAGACTCCTCCTTTGGATGCAGCACCAATCGGGTGGATGCCACTGGTTTCAGGAGGTCGATCTTTAAAGGTTCACCTTAAGGCGATCCAACAGTCTGGAAGTCCAATCTATAATATACAACTCACCTCCAAGTGGATCAACCTCTTCCCTTTCAGAAAGCTGGAAGATAACCAAAAGACTTCCTGAAATGCACCCCATCTTTCCACCACCCTGACCATCACTCTCACCAAGTTGCTGAGTTCTTCCAGCTGCGCTGGAAATTTGAATGGGTGAGACTTCACGGACTCCAAAGGCGCCTGACGCCTGGCATTTTGCAGGCAGTTGACTTTTGATGAGTTTTGGATTTCTGGAAATTTGGAAATTTTCCAATCAAGGGAAGGAGTTGAAAAGAGAGAATCAACAATTCTTCAAGACTTTCTTTCGTCTTCAACCGCATGGAAAATGCACAGAAACCCAGCCTTACTGTTCCATAGCGGATGGATACCAGGACATCGTCCTCAAGCCCGAAGGTGTCCGTGACTTGAACCTGTGCCCAAGGAACTGGCGAGGTGTTTAAGGTTTTGTTGTCCAACGTCTATTCAAAAATGCTCCATGATATGTGTGCATACACCCATCTATCATCTATTATATACGTCTATATGTTATTTTCTAGTTGAATATACATTACATGCGCATCTAATTTCATGAATCATGGACAGCATATCAGGATTCGACATCTGCCATCGTATTTCCCCTTCATCTGGGTTATTTGAGAGTTTCCCCAGGTCTACCTCCCACCGCAGCAACGTGGCCTCCATGCTGCACCGAAGCGGATAGTTAGTCAGACCGGTGCAACGACCCGTTTAGAAGCCAATACAAAGAAAGGCTGCGGGAACCAAATAGTGTGAAAGTGGTGCTGTAGTGGAGGACGCCGACATGCAATATGACTGATGCTTGCGTTTAAATAACACGATTTCACTGTGAATCTAACCATCTCACAACTTGTAAGGAGGGGTGCATTTTGTCCGGCAACAAAACTCGGCTTGGAGCGTCTCCAAAACATCATCTCATGTCACATGACCTCACATCCAAATCCCCAGACCCTTGACTGCCCATCCGTCCCTTCACAGCTCCGAGTGTGCACCTGCAAATAAAGTAAAAAAGGGCTGCCCGCCCCCTTGCCTCGGAACCAGAAGTTCAAGCACATAAGGTCAGGTGATCGATCGTAGTCGTGCACATGGGTGGAAGAAGGTGGACACAAGTTGTAAGATAACAACCATGTAAGCAGTTTCTCTCCAGTCTCAGTCTGCACGGGGTTCTATAGCTGCAGCCAGGTCTTCAAGAACTCACTACTTGACCATCTGACTATCCACTTAGCTGCCTCCAAACACTTCACCTCCAACAACCTCCTCCAAGGCCACGGCACACGTGAGAAGGGCTGTCCGCTTGCTGGGCTACGACCCACAGAGCCAAAACAAAATACCCATGGACATGTTTGGAGGAACAGCAAACAAACAAGGACGACAGATTCTACAGTGCGTTTCGCGAGAAAACGTTCTTCAGCATCCCAGGTGAACTTGCCACCCAAAGACTCACACAAATTTCTAACATCGCTTATTGAGTATCAACATGCCAACAATTATCCAACAGTGCCTTTTGTTCACACCCTAACTGCAGATCCGTGGTGCCTCCTTTCCATTGGAACATGCCAAGTGTCGCTTTCCAGGAAAATGCTAGAATCATTGCCAAATCATTGCTATCTGTTTGTTTGCATTTGTCATCAGACTTTCAAGCTTTCAACTCAATTCCGGAACTTTTCGATTCAAGCTATCAAGGGTCTGGTCATTCATCTTCTGGTGGTTCCACCAGCCACCTTGGTCAAATAAAAGATACATGGATGCACCCATCCACGATCCAGTAGTGCAGGTGAAAAAGGGACACCACAGGAAAGCTTGCAACAACTCGATTCAATGATTGAAAACCTAGACCTGCAAACTTGTATCAGCTTATTGCAATAATCTATAGAGAGTAAGTATGAAGCCTAGTTCACTTTAAGCCTCAGTCATAGTCTTCAGTCGGAACATCCAGAATCATGCATTCGGATTCATCCTTGTGGCATGAAACATCGAAGGTGCCATATCCTTTTGAAAAACTCTTCCGCACTGAAACTTAGCACTAGGCCAAAAGCCACCTCCTAAGCACAGGAGCGTGGGAAACCAAGGTCTCTGAACACATCTCTTTGAAAGCTTGGTCAGTAATCATTGGGCATTCGTGAAATACCATCCAAAAAACCGTGCAGTGCTCAATACAAAACTCCTCCCAACCTCCCAGTGCGAAACCAACTTGTAGGAATCTATCACCAACTTGCACCAATTTGGAAAGGATTGACTGCACCCAAACGTCAATTCACAGATTACCCGACAATCTCGACCCACCAGCCATGAGGCTCTAGGAACCCAGGCCTGCACCTAAATGCAAATCGGTGCCAAAGCGCTGGGCGCAAACCGCCTTGACCTCAATTGATGGAGAGGCCTGCTGGGGTCGCAAGCGTTGGGGTCGTTTTGGATAGGGAATTGCCACTTACGCAAGTTACATTGAATCCAGCATGCTTTTTTAATTACATACCTGTTCCAGAGCTCGTACTCATGCTGTCTACATTTAGCTTTGTGGGTCAAGTAAACTCTCCATCCCTTCTTCCACCCGGTCTCTCTCCTTTTTTCATCGAGCTTTCACTATGGTCCATGATGACCTCTTCACACCACCTCAGGTGCTGGACAAGAAACTGTCTTGCACCAAATTTGAAAGCAGTCAAACCTGATTCATCCTTGTTCCACGCGTATATGCCCAACAAGCTACTTGAAGTCTAAAGCTGTATTAATCAAATCAAGTAGTCACCTCGCTACCGTAACTCCAAAGACACTTGAAACGAATTACATAGCTGTCATCTTCTATCCTTAAGCTTCCAGCGATGCGTTGGGTATGGTGTGTCACTTGAAAGCTCCTTTGCACCACACTGTCCTGCAGCTCCGGTGAACTGCTCAAATGATTGGTACATGACTGAACTTTGACAACTCATGGCATGAAATCATAATAGAACCAGATTCTGCTACAGTATTCTTTCTGAGTCTGAATAGCATGTCGCAAGAAAGCTTGCCAGGTCATTTCTGGTCTAACCCCCTGGGGGCAATTTTGGCAGCATTCCAAACCTCCCCAAGACCAGCAGCTGCCCTTGCCTTGGGATTGCCCTTCATGAGGTCGACTCTGCCCTGAAGAGAAGGTGTGGTTTATGCATCTGCAACAACAGGTTCATTGCTTCATTTTTGCTGGGTGAACTCAAACAATTTTGCGTGCAAGAATCGGGTGCAAAACCTCCAAACTCATGCAGTAAACTCATATTCAGGGAGATTTTCTAGCTAGTACCGTAACCAACTTTTTAGGGTGACGGTGATGTATCCTTGACAATGTAGAAAAAATCGGTTTTCGAATCCCACATAGCACCCCGGGCCAACCTCATCAAGGTCGAAGAGTACAGAGGCTAAGGTCCAATCTGACTGATCGCCCAGTCGATGTGACAGCTCGTCGTGGAAGATGGGATACCTCAGTTATATAAAAAGTACATATAATATTTTACATTCACAGGTGTCACATGTGAAATATACCGCGTGTATAACATTAATATGCATATACAGTTTGTTTTGTTGGTTCAAAACTCAAAAAAATACTGTATATGGTCGTATGCAGCCTTCTGTTTCAAGATAGCCAGGCTCTCCTGATCTCGATAAAACACTTAGACATTCCCACAATTCCTGGATTGCTTCTATTCCGCTTCCAAATGAATCTCCTTTGAAATCCCAAAATCCGTCTCCAAAATCTCCAAGAAGGTCCAGGCCACGCATGATCCTCCTGGTCGCCCAAGATCTTCAACGCGTCTTTGGCAGTGCTGGGCGTAGGAAGCTGCTGCACCCGCGCCAGGCGGTGTAAGGAGCTGTTGCCAGTGATCCTAAGAACAAGCAGGGTGAAGTGATAAGACGCATCTAACATGCATCCCGCTCCTCAATCATGCCATCCGACTGTTCACACCCTAAAGACCCTCACCTGGCAACCCCTGTTCCGAGTACCATGCATTCCTTAATTTCTTTGTCTTTCCGGTAAATTTGCTACCCAGGAACTGCCCTGGCACCTTCAAACTTTGGTATTGATTGGCATGGAAGAAAGCTTCGTCGATCGTCTTCTCGAACACCTGGGAGACAGGTGGGCGATCGTTGAAAGACGTTGTTGGATTCTTTGGAGTTGACCATGCTTGACCTGTTTCAAAATGTCCAGGAAAGAGGTGTCCGAATGGTTTTCCTACAGCGTCGTTGAGTCGCTGGGTCTGCTTTTGTGAAATCACTTGTGTATCTCCTATATCTCCTATCAGTTGGTGGTTAAACTGATTGAGATCGCGACAAATGAATGTGATATAATGTGATTCATCTTACATCGAGTCCCTCGCACGCCAGTCATTTACATAAGTTTTGCTTCCCCATTGCACCTGGTCGTGAGCAACCTCGAAGTTGGAGATGCGACGCTGGGTAAAGTCCATGAGCTGATAGTTATGACCTCACAACTGGCATAGCAGTAGCCATCGTGGTTACCAAGAATCGTTTTGTCATGATCTGCTATGTACAAAGTCCAACATGCATGGGCTTGGATTTCTTATTATTTCTTTGGCAAAGGCTAAAAGAAAAATCAAGTATTGACTCATCCTAACTTCCTTCCCTGATTTGCTAAATCTACATTCATTTGCTGGCCGGCCTGCTGCATGCTTCTGCGAGATGATAGCCTTTGCCTCATCCCAACCTCACGCAGGAACACCAAGCAGCAACATCAAACATCACCGTGGGTGGCAGAAAACTTGACAATGGTCGCCCTGAAACATCTGAAATTACCGATAAGATCAACTAAAAACACAACTCGAGTTTCTCAGCAGCAGCTATCATCACCACTGCCATTAGTCGGTGCACCTTTGGCCATCAGCAACTCCCGACTCACAAAGTTTCTGCCTAGCCCAGTGGTGTCACAGCTGCCAGGGCCCACCCAGTTCAAAGAAAATGCCAGGCCGTTGGAATTGAAAGCCAAGGCCGACCTCGAAATGTCAGGAATGTTTCAGAAGCACTTGAAAAATTAGGATTCTGTAGGTAGCGGGAGCAAAACAACACAGCCTTCACCAAGCGATACCATGCCAGAACACAGAAAATAACAGAAGCACATCCTGTGATCTCATTGCCCCTTTACCAAGTTAATTTAGGGGCTCCACCCAGTTTCACATCAATCGAGATGCATCCCTCCCAACAGATCTCCAGCATAATTCACCGCGGTGAAGGTAAAGTCTCCAAGCTGAACCCGTGCAGTAAAGAGCTCTCGATCCTTGAAAAAGCAGAAGTTGCTGTCTGTACTATATAGTTCTTGAAGGAGTGGGTGAGTGACCTTAAACAATGGTGCCAAATTCTTACAGGTGATGGTTGGGGTTTCCGATTTTTCAGGGGACGGGCTTGCATATAAACACGTCTACACTTGCTATCAGGACACTTATCACTTATCAGGGCCAAGATTCTGGAAGGTCGCCATCCTCGTTATGGACATCAAAGCAACGATGGGAGTTGCCTTGGATACGTGGCATCACAATGCCTTTTAGCCGGGACCTCTGCAATAAGACTCCCACAAAGAAGTTTGGTTTGTCTTTTTAAACTTCAACCGACACATTGGACATATTGTGCTGTTCTGCTTTATGTTTTCCAGCGCAGGTGGATCCCAGCATGCACCAGTTCCATCACATCTGGACATGTCTAAGAAAAACTGTGGGTTGAAGCAACCGCGCTGCAAAGCATGTAGTCAGAGCAGTGGTCTGGACTCTTGCGTCTCAACGCTGAGGCATTGCAATAGCCCAATTCCTCCTGGTGGCAAAGGACTGGGAAACTTGACATGACCTGCAGGATACTTCTCTGGACAGGAGAGCTGCTTGGCGAGCCTACCCAATCTAAAGCCTCCACCTTGTTTGTGCAGGAAATCGGCAGTTTTCAAAAATTGGGCATTCCGTCTATTGGAAGAAAAGTTTCGTAGTACCCGCATTTCAACCTTGGTAAAGTCTGCACCCTACTGTAAATTGAGCTTCCTCTAGGAAGGTTCCTCCAACCAAGAAATCAACCAACTAGTCAAGTCATAAGTCGAGTGAGATCAGTTAAGTTCTTGGCAGTTTGCTCAAACTAAGGCATTTTTAAGAAGCTATGGATCAAAACTTCTTCCCTTCCCATCCTTGACAGGATATTTTCGATACGCAAATACACAACTCAACCACTTCCCAGCAATTATATATCTCTCCTGCAAACTGATAGCAAAAAGCTGATCGAATTTTACCTCGCTGCCGCTGCTGATGCCATGCAGTTCCTCCAACAAATGGGGCACTTGCCTCCAGAATCATGTACAAATCAGAAAAGATGACACAACAAACCTCTGGAAAGTATCTACTATATAATATAGAAGCCTCCAAATAAATCCTTCAAAGCCCAGCACCCGATCCAATTGAATATGTAACATCCAAGAAGCTGCTGGTGTGTTGCCAGCAGTTGCTGAAACTGCTCTTGGCACTGCTGGTGGTTCAACAACTGTTCCAATTGTGGCACCTTGGTGGGTCATTGAGTCATCCTCTCAAAGACATGAATCTGACCGGCTAACAATCTGAATGTGCCTGCACATAAAATCTAGGGATCTTTAATCTACCCGGCCACCACAATAATACTGCAGAATGATGCTTGAAACGTCAATGAAGCCTAAAAATTGTGTTCAACGTCCAGTGCACAGTTTTACCTCACCAAAGATCTTCAAGGGTCTATCCATAGCCTCTTAAGCCTTCCAAGGCGCATGCGCAGCCACCCTGGCTTTGATGGCTTCATGGTACTGCCGACCAATGGCCAAGCCTAATTGGAAATGATCCTGGCCAGTTTGATCTGGTGTTTTGGAGGGACCGTCTGGGTTTCCAAAAAAGTTGTCCAATAAATCCATGTTTGAATCCTATGAAGGTAGGAGAAATCAAACCATGAGCCACATTTTCACCACTTTTGTTTCCTGAGCAATGGCCCTAAGGTGGCTCCGGTCCTTCTCAGCACCACTGAAATGGAAGTCTGGAAGAAGGTCAGCTGCGCGAGCTGCAAGGATGTTCACCAACAACAGGAGTCGCATAGCTGCGGGTGGTACAAAAAGCATTGGTCTATCGTTGTTTTATGAAGGAATCGGAGGACTGACATGTTTCATATCTGCTTGCATTGGTCTGCACAAATGGGCCCCTGCAAGTGGCAGACTTACTGAGTCTGCCAAAAAAAAACGGTCCCGCTGAGGAGTTACAAACTCCTTAAAGGTAGTTCGACAAACAATATATATATATATATAAGAAAAGTCTGTCAAAATGTATCATCTGGGAATTCCACTCTTCAACATTGCACCTACAAAATTTTACTAGCGCTGCTGGTTCCATTGGGTCAACTGCCCTAGTGCTTTGGAGCCTTTGGCTGTGAGTCACTGAGCTGTTTTTTTTCATGATAAAAAGGGGCCAGAAACCTTCTCCCGTGTCACTTTTCACGCGTCCACGTGCCAGTCACTAGAGCTATTTGACCCTTTCCATCTTTCCCACTGTCCAGTAGAGCACCGGGACACCGAACGATCTCCAATGACTCTGGGGCAAAGCCAATACCCATGAGGACCTGAAGCAAGTTGAAAGTCGTGTGTCTTCAGGGCAACTTGGCAGTTGAATCTGACCCTATGAAGTTCCACAAACATGGAACTGAGAGTTGCTTCAAATATCTTCAAATCTGTTGCTCTCTTGGACATTGAGAGCTTGAAGCGGTTTTATGACAACAAAGGATGCCCGTTCTAAAGGCTTTTCCGGTGGTGGCTCTTGAAACTGAAGGTTCCCGGAAAAAAGCATGGCCAAGGAACTCCAGCTGGTTTCACCTTCTTCTCCCATAAGGCTAGCTGCTCCTGCAGCAAGTAACTTCCCCTAAGAAGGTGGCAACATCTTTCAGCCACATCATCCCAAGCGAATTTTCATCAACATTTTTGTGAAGAAATCCTTTGAATTCCATGGTGTTTCTTTATTTTCTCCTCATCTTCACCTGGATTTTCCCATCTTCTCACCGGGATTTTTCTTCCTGTGCCAGCTCGGCAACTTCACCTTGAAAGTCCAACAAGGCCAAGTCCAAGGACCTACCGTATGATGGCAGGTGATGTTGGATGATGTTGGATGTATGCATCTATGATCTATCTGTCGTTGTGATTTTGAAAGGATTTCCATGAATTTCCACTACTGAAATGATCAGTTGTATCTTATTGATCTGTCTTTAATTCGCCTATAGATAAATGTGTGATTTAGAATTTCAATCAACCTCAGATTGCCAGAAAAGTCCATTTTGGGAGGATTCCCTCTACTAAGCCACCAGTTGGTGTGATATCAGGGGACATGATGCCATAAATCACTCATCAATATATGGTGCATGGAAATTTGAATGTGTCTATGACAATGTTTGAATAAAGATGTTGCTGGAATACATCCTCAGTATATGCTTAGGCTGCATGCTGCATGTGATTTTGCCATTTTGAGGGAGGTGGACAAAATGGTTTTTTGAAATTGCAAATCAGAGTGTTCCATCATGATTCTGACCCTTGTCTGTCGGGAAGGCGGTGGCAGGGATTTTGTTACCTGCAAACACTTTAACTAGAAGAACAACAACACAAACTCCTAGCTTTGCAAGGATCCTAAGCGAAGGGGCTGGGCCAAATCCTGCACACTCTGAGGAGTATGATGGGGACACTCATGGTGCTTGTCCAAATCTCTTCCGTCTCTCGAAATCCAGCAGGACCGTCGACCATGACAGCTTGTTTTCAATTTCGCGGCTCAGGGTCTGGCGGCCATCAATCTTTGTGTGGCCGCCTCCATCTTCTCTACCGCATGCAACGCGGCAGTTCGAGAAGCGCTTGTGAGTTGCGGCGTGTCCAGCATCTGCGGGGGGCGCGCCTCTAGGATTGGATATGCATGGTGTCAAACACTTTGGAAGGGGGATGGGTCATGAGCATATAATTGCGCTTCTCATATTGAGTGGCCATCCTGATGATGATGATGATGATGATGATGATGATGATGATGATGATGATGATGATGATGATGATGATGATGGCTCCCGCAATGTCTGCTACCAACCCCTCCCCATCTCTGGTGCCCACTGGCAGCCCCACCTCCAACTGGTCAATGCGACCAGCCAAGGTGCTGTAGTTTTGCCACAAGGCCTTCAACTCGTCGTCTTCCTTGCAAATACGACAGGGTGATGGGGCGGGATGCTTGCCTGACGTCGGCATGGTGGCCTCCTATGACATTCTTTGGAAAGAACTCCCCACACTGAAGGAGCTTCACGAAATGAGCTCCGGTGAGCTAACATCGTAACCTACAGTAGCTTCATGTAGCTTCCCTACATCGCGACCTCCCAAGCCCACATCGTCACACTGGTAGACTGCCTTTGCACCCCTGAAGAAGGCATCATCCCCACAGCAACGCCCAGGAAGGTGACATAGTTTGGCTAAACACAAAACAACACTACCCCTAAAAATAGCTAAACGCCACTCAATTCTGCCAAGGTGTCGGACCGATTTCTCAAGGCCTTCTGTGCTTTATCTTTCTCTTCCAAGCGCTCCAGCCGTTCGCCCAAGCGTTTGCTTTGCAGCTCCGCAGCCGCGTCGTGGTGCATCTGCGCCAGGTGCAAATCTTCAGCTAAGCGCGTTTGTTGCGCCACCTCGTCCCGCAACTGAGTAGAGAGGTACTGCAAGTTTTGCAGCTCCAAATGCATGGTGTCCTCGGTGGGTGCTGGAGGATCCTGGTCAGAAAGACTTGGAAGGAATGGTTGTGTTCTTTTGTGAGGATGGGTCGAGATTTGGTTGGGAAGTGGAACTATGATTGCCCTTAAGACCCCAAATGCTACCATTTTTGAGGTGCGTGATGGTGCGATTCTGAATTTTTCCCAGCCTGACATCGTTGTCAAAATTGCTACACCGCAACCTGCTGGCTCCAAAAACCCGACGTCTTCGAAACCATTCTGGTGCCAAAAAACGTAGCGTTTGGAGTCCTCTGCTGCCCTCTGCAGATGTTTCAACTGCCCCTCTGAGCGCAACTTCTCAGAGGTCCCCACCTTTGGGACAAGATGTGGATACTTCAAGTTGAGAGGATCAAACCCTGCAGAAGGATGATGATAATCGATGATAATTATCATGAATGAATAATGGTAAGCAAAAGGATGGCGTTATGACTTTTTTGGCAACATTGTTACAACATCACTTCATTATTCTGCCTTGAAACTCTGATCATTCCCTTCATGCGAAGACACTCTCTAAAGCGATTCACTTCATGGCCCAGGTGTCCAACTACCCTGAGAAAAATGCACCTCTTGAAAGTTGCGCTCCAACATCTGCAAGCGAAGTTCTAAACCTTGAACCTGTCGCCCTTGCCCTTCCAGTGCTGAGAATTCCTGGTCGCAGCTCAAACGCAAGCCAGCCATGGCATCCTCTGTTCGGTGCTGTGCCTTTGCTAAGCGTTCCAGGGCGCCGTTGTGCTCTCTGAGAGTCAAATGGATCTCAGTCAAATTCGATTCCTGGCACTGACCACTGATCAGCCACACGGTTTTGAGGTGGTCAGTGCTGTCAATGCGAACAATGGCTGGAGTGGTGCTTTTTGAGAAATCAAAACACCTGGAATTGCACTGTGTTTAACCAGTGCCAGGTGCCAGGTAAAGCCGGTCGTGGGTTACTATACATGCTTCTGAAGACCATGAGATAATTGTTGACCGTTGCACTCAGCATTTGCCATTGCGCTCATCCCCCCAAGAAAAACCGTTCTTGCCGTTTCAGTCATAATTTAGATCTGCAAACATGTCCGAATATTAGAGCTGGCAAGGTAGATGAACATACATACTCCATATACAACCCAGAAATTTAACATGGGTTTACTAACATGCATTGTTGAAGCGCTTTGGCTCATTATTTGGAGGCAAGATTGCGCCAAAAGCCCCTAAGCTTACACTCTCAACCCTCCATCCCTGTCGGTGGCGCAGGTCCGTGGCCATGTTCAGCGGCTCAGTGAGAATGGGTTCCGTTTGCAGGATGCCTTCCACCACCTCAAGCGGCCAGCTTCGCAGGCGGAGTTTACGATGCACAGGTAGCGATACCATCATCTGATTCCAAGTAGGGCCCATAAATCTATCATGAGTACCTCATAGTATCTCTCTACCCCAGAGTGGCACTTGTTACGCCCAAAATGGTCCCGTTTCAACTCATCTCACTTTCCATCATCCCAAAGTCCCTCACCCTTGCTCTTCACATCATCCAACACCAACCCACTCCCATCCACATCCCGCCTTCACATCACTGCCCATCTCCACTTCATTGAAACGTGCCTCGAAACGCGCAGCCAAAGCCTGCACCGTCTGTTGCAACTTTGCCAAGCCATGTTCTGCAGCTTGGAGGCTCCAGGTCGCTCCTCCCAAATGATGCGTACAAAACCAAAATATTTTGGAGTGATGGTGCCTGAGGTGGCTGATGTTAATTTGCACAGATTGTGTCAGTAGTGACCTTTCTAGTGTTGAAGGTGACGAAAAACTATCAAGCACAACACCGTCAGCAAACTCACAGATGTCACAGGTCACCATTTCCATCCATTTCCCCCATCTTTTGGTGTTTGAATCGAATCGGCCCGCTCCTTGTGATTGGATTTCCCTCTCTTGGAGGAAGCGGGTTTCCAACTCCTGGTGCAGCCAGGACAAAAGACCTTGAGAACTTTGCTCCAGTTGATCCATTCGCACGGCCAACCTTTCCAGGAAGTCCACCTCAGCGAAAAGAAGTGCAATCAGAGATGAGTATTGCCCCACCATGGATGCGACATCTATCTATTAATTGCAACAAACTCAAAGAAAAAAAAACAATAGCGAAATAGGTTAAGAGTACCGCAGCTCTTGCATGATTCTGATGCTTATTGTCCAGCAAGCTTTGATTTTTTTGGGGGGTGGTGGAATTCCTTGTTGTAACCAGCCATCACCAACTTCGGTTGGATCCCTGCCTGTTGTTGCTGCTGTGCCTGTAAGGCCCTCATCCCATGCCATAGCTCCGTCGTGGGAGGAGTCATGGCACCGGACGCGGCTTGAAGCGCCGTCAGCGGCAAGGGCTTTACTTTGATAGACGATGGAACCTGCAGAATTCCCAAGGGGTGGGTGATTTCCATAAAGCCTGGCGGTGTGTATATGTGTCTTGTGGGATATCACCTAGGTTATTATAATCATATATCATTTGCATGCAAAGATATGTACAGATAAATATATGTGTGCTGTACATCTTCAGCTAAATATGATGCCATCGGTAACTTTTTGAGTGGTCTTCAAAAAGTCAACGGTTGGATCCCTTCCCAAGTGGGACAAATGATCTCCATAGTTTTGCCCAGCTCCTTGCCCAAGTCACCTTCAACAAGTTGGGTTCTGATGCGACGGATCTCAAGCTACCCCGAGGCAACGCTTCCCACAGCACTTCTTTAGGCATGAAAGGGCCCAGGCCATGACATGACATGGCGACTGCGCCAAAACTGTTGCAGTGATTTGGACAAAAACCTTCAAAAGCTGTGGATAAGGGCTAGAGTGGACTTTGATTTCTGTGAATCTCAGATTTGCGAACATGTTTGCTAGCAAAACTCTTTTGAGGTGCGAAAATGTCGAAGACTCGAGCGCAGTGGTGTGCAAATGTTGCTTCGTTGTTGACTTGGAGGATATCCCAAGCAGTCCCCCGCATGACAGGAAGACCTGAATATCTTCCTATTGAATCATGTGTCTTGATGTGTCCTGACCTTTGCAGGGGAATATCAGCTCAGAACCGAATGTTCTCAGCGATGTGGCTTTGTGAGGAGAGTACTCGCCTTCAATGAAGGCATATGCTTAGCCCAAAGCAAAAATCTCATGTGAGCAATGGTTGATACCTGCACAGCTTTCCTCCACAAAATGCTTGGCCTTTAAACCATATGCAATTTGACCCTGGCAGAATTGAAGTTATGTTCTGACTCCCGTGGCAGGCGAGCCTGTCTGGAAGGGCATCGGCTGCTCTCCTGAGCTTCAATGAGTGAAGGCATTTGAGGTGCCCGTGGAGGCAAATACTGAGATCTTTCGAAAGATCTTGCTGCCAGCTCATCATAGTACAAAAAACTTGTCTGCTGTAGCAAGACTTGTGGCAGTCACAGGGCATATGGTAGTAGTAAAAGCTGCTGGTGTTTGGGCAACAGGAGCCAGGACTGCTTAAATCCATGACTGGTCCATGTGAGCCTGACCTGCATTTATGTGCTCTCTGGATTTAACATCCCGTACATCGCCTCCGCCACCTCCGCTACCGCTACCGCCACCACCAGCATCATCATCATCATCATCATCATCATCATCATCATCATCATCATCATCATCATCATCATCATCATCATCATCATCATCATCATCATCATCATCATCATCATCATCATCATCATCATCATCATCATCATCATCATCATCATCATCATCATCATCATCAGGCCCAGTAAAGAAATGTCGTAGAATTCACCCCTTCTAGTGGCCAAAACATATCGAGAGTCTGAGATGAGGCATAGTGCAAGGCCATTCGTCCACCCAAATCAGCTGTAGAGGTTTCAGCCTCAGAACTTGGATGAGGACTGTCAATGACTGTGACAGCAGCATGAGATGAAAAAATCCTTCACCTCCCATGTATTGATACGCGTTGTTCAGTGAAATCATTCCCTAGTCCCTAGAATTCCTCTAGATTCTAAAGAAGTGATGGACCATTGCCAAATACACACCTTGGTTTTGGATCTCCCTCAATGGTTTTGCGGTATCTTCACCTGCTCCTTTGCCATCCAAGCCACCTTCAACTGTTCGAAGGCAGCGATCTTCATCTGGGCACCTCAGGAGCTTTCGTTGGTGAATCGCACGGTATCTGGATTGCATCAACCGGAGAACTCTGGAATCCTTTATATTTAAAAAAGACATGCCAAACAAGACAACTCGAAAAGACCATGGTCGCACGTTGAATCTACAAATTCTGCACCCATAACGCCTAAAACATCAAGCTCCTTCCAAAGCCCTTGACGCACTTGTGAACCGAACCTTCCTGCTGCTTCCTTTCTAGGCTTACCATGCTGAGATCTGTACTCGATTCATCCTCAGGCTGAAGCATGATACCCACCTGCACCACTGCTTCAAATTCAAATGACTGGGCGCAAAGCTTACAGTACATTCCTTTTTGGATCCTTTTGGGTCTTGCGTGGCGGCTTTGGGTAGATCAGTGAATCACCCATTTCCTTTCATCAGTCATCCCAGATGGTACGATGGGTAGGGCCCAGGTGTTGCCACATACACATGCTCGCCAAGAAAGTTTCCACATTCACTGAGCTTCCTTGCATACTGAAGACCCGCAACACTTCTGATCAGCGATGGTGCGAACCATTCCTATGGATATGTGTCCATGCGGCTTGTCGGCAAGACAGTCCGTTTGTCGCAAGAGCTCAAAGTTGATAGAAAAAACANAACAAATAAAAAACAAATCATGAAAACATCAGATAGCAAACACAAATGCTCACAAAAAAAAATCTCAAATTCCAAAATCCAAAATTTCCAAACTCCCCCATCCAAAACTTTTTTTGGTTCCAAAATCCAAATCGCAAAGCATTCACATTTTTTTCACAAATCTAAAAATCCAAAAAATCCAGATTCACTAACCCAAAAATGTGTCTCTACAAAATGTGTCTGAACCCTGGACCCACTACAAAATCAAAAACATGCCCCAAAACCTCTTGCCTCTACAAAATCGCAACCCAGACTTAAGATACAGAACAACATAATTTCACTACAAAGTCAGGGACCACCAGTAGCATGCTTCTGAATGCCAAAAGAAGGCTGTATAAAAAATCAGTTTGTACAGGGGGGTAACGGTTTAGATTTTGTAGAGGAAATTGGTGGGGGGATGAAAAAACATACAATACTAGCTATTACCAAACCAACATATACCAACATGTAAACATATGCCAGTCGCTTAGGCATCAAAAGTGTCAACCACTGCCAAAGTGAGGAGTTTCCACCCATCAGCAAATTGCCCAAGCTTTCGGCTCCTGCACAGGAACTCCTACCTCTACCATGCCCAGCTGTGGCTGGCCATTGCGCACCACCATGCCTTACAATGGAAGCACAAAATGGCCTTGGGAACTTAGCTGGCAGTGGCACCCAGCCTACCACCGAAGAAACCATGTCTCCGAAGGATGTGTACCTGGATGTCACCGCCAAACTCAGTCAATGAAATACAACTCAGTGCCTAAAATGTTGCTTTTCTTTGTCGAGAACGAATACACTTGAAATCATACCCAACTGTGGTCTCTTTCCTCATTGAGCTCTGTCCCTGTGCCTCTTCTACCGGTACCCTTAATCCTTGCAACCGCCATCCCACAGCTGGATGGAGTACTCGTCATGAAGGATGAGCACAGGGGCCCCTCGACCTGGCACTTCCAGGTGCCGCACCTGAGTGCTAATGGATAGCCTCTAGGACTCTCAAAGCCGTGCTATTCTACAATTGTTCACCGTTCGAACCAGCTCATGAGCAGGAGGAGCTTTCTACCTTTTTCAGGTGGTGAGTGAGTGAATCTGTCCAAATGACGAATCTGATTCAGGAGATCAAGACCCATCCCAAGCTGCGCCCACTTTCCTTGCTCTCTCTCTCTCCCTCCCTCTCTTTCCACGGCAAAACATGTACCAAGGACCACACCCAGAAATGCATGCCTTACTTTGCTCAGCGAACACCTATCTGTTGCACAGCTTTATACCGACTCATCCGAGAAAACTGAGGCCAAAGCCCAGGTGCCAAGCTAACATGCGAGCCCGGAGGCCTGCCAACTTGCAAGTCAGGGGTAAAACTGGTGACAGACAAAGTGGCATTTTAACAGTTTTTGGCCATCCACATGCTAATGTATATGACTTTATCATCTTGGAAAATGGAAATCCAGCACAACGACCTAGTGCTCAACATCTTCAAAGCGGAGGCATTGGAAATATGAGCATTGACCTCTTCATCAGAGCTTGATTTGAAGATGGGGTATTTAAGAACCTCTTTCCAATCCTTCTCATTCCAGGTCCTTATCAACAGTGGGAAGTGTTCCCAAGCTCCAAAAAATATTTAAAAAAACTCGGGACCCGAAAATCATCCGCGGTTCGAAAATCAAGCATGGCACCTACCGTTTGTGCCAATCGCGCTGATGCTTCAGCTCCAGGTAGCCCAGGCTGTAGGCTGGGCCTTGGTGTTTTGCAATCATGCAGGGCGGATTCGTAATCATCCTGACGCCTGAGGGGAAGATTTTCTGATCTCAGCCGGAAGACATGAGCAACTTCCCCCATCACCAGTCAGTGACTCGAGCTCCGTCCCCTCCATCCTGCACAACTGAGTGTCACTGCAATTGCCGGAGGAAACCATCCAAGTCCTTGCAGTAGTCCAGAGAAGACGTGCTATCATGTGCTATGCTGCTGCTATCTGGATAAACCATCCACCAAGCTGAAATCAATTTCTCCTCGGAAAAAAATCCAAAATCTCTTTGGGATGAGGGTGGATCGTTGAGGTTGTGATCACTCGTGAAGTTAGGAACTCAGCTCCAAGCGGTTCTCAAACTATGCCCAACCTTACTGAAGAGGCTTGGAGATGTTGGATACCACGAAAAGTGGGCCATTCTACCAGGTTTCAAAAATTGTTTCAACCCCCCCAACCTTAATGAAGCCACAGGTTCCTTCCCCGAATTCCAGCTTGACACACCTTTGCTATCTTCCTGCAGGTAGGCCCAAAAATGCCAAAAAATTCCATTGGCGTCCTCTTAAACTTCAGCATTTCCAGAAAATTTGGGATAAACTAGTATATACGTACTGGTATGAACAGTACAGTACTGTATGAGGTCATCAACACTTTGACCTGATCCAAGCTGTGCTCCCCTGACACGGAGAACCGGAGATCGCAATCCCGTATCTGGGAGATAGTCCTGCAATTGAAAGCAGGAAACATTCCGTAAGCATTTGTTCAGGCATCTTTGGCATGTCTTCCGTGTAGGCAAAGTGCACAATTAAGTGAAATTACAATTCATACATATATACTATATATATATAACTTGAATATATAAATATATATATACATATGTATAATTCGCCTTGCAAATCTGAGCAATATGGAAATAAGGTCATGATGTTAGTGACGCTTTGAGGATCAAATATCTCTTGTTTGGCAAGATCGAAGAGCACGACTTGTGTCACAAATGTGACTGGTGTCACACATGTGGTGCACACATCCAGTGCGCGAAAATTTAAGAAATAAAAACAAAAAAGCCATGGTGCAAACGCTCTAGATTAGCGGAAAGAAATGCTTGGGCCAACTTGAGTTTTGTCGGGAAAGGATGAGCCAGTCCGTCCAAAAAGGCATCCCAAAAGATCAAGAATTCACATGAACTTGAATGACCAAATCTCTCACAACCATTGCTCGAACGATGAACAACATCCAGTACAGTTTCCGCACAAATACATCCAAAATCCTTGACATCCGCGGGCCAAAACCTCTCATCCGAGCCTCATCCGACCACCTTGCCTTCCCCTTCCAAACCTTTTTACCCTTACCACTGGGAAAAAATGTCCTTTGCCATCTCTCTCAGCCGGGTATCCAGCTCACTTCGCAGCACCTTGCCAAGTATCACAAGCCCGTGTGTTGACCCATGTCGTCCACTCAATCGTCGCGCTGCACGTACTATCACATTTTGGGAAGATTTGCCAACTGGAATGTTCGGAGGCAGTGAAGCGAGTCCATGATAATCTTTGGGGATGTTTTGTTGCACTAACACCAAGGTTTTGGAGGCCACCATAGGCCACCTGCACCCCCTGAAAGTGCTGCGCTAGCCCAGCACAGCGAGGGTCCTGGGAAGATCTTGGTTCATAGGGGATGGAGATGAAACTGCGTTTGAGGGTTTTCATTGAGGGGGTCCGATATTCTACATGATGTGCCAGATTTCTTTTACTCTTTGGAAAGCAAATTGGGCACTGGGTGTCAGAATGTATTCCAAAGTCTTTCAAATCCATGGGTAATGCTTATACCTGCAAGAAGAAACCACTGCATCCACCCCTCCTCCGAGATTTGACCCATTCCCTGCATATAATTGTTACTC
Organism: Breviolum minutum Mf 1.05b.01; assembly: GCA_000507305.1. NCBI lineage: Eukaryota > Dinophyceae > Suessiales > Symbiodiniaceae > Breviolum > Breviolum minutum. The sequence goes on along the minus strand of DF241598.1, from coordinate 49,630 downwards.
GATTTGGATTGTTTTTAAACCCTGCGCACAACTAGTAGACTGCAATATCGAACATTGCCAGCCACCCCCTAATGTCATTGCCATGGGGCCGAGTGCTGGCAAACAGCAACATAGTCCAAAGAGGACGCAAGCAAAGTTAAGCCTAGCACTCATCCAACATGGCTGATGCTAAGAGTCAGGAGTCAGAGCATGGAAAGGTTGCAAATGGAATTTGCCGTGCCTTGTTTCGATTCACTGAATTTCCTACAAAGATGGCATTGCTTGTCAGATCCTCGTACCCTCTCCACACTCTCCAATATGTCCACCCAACGAAAACATAAGAATCCACTGCGCGGCCTAGTTGTTTGATCAGCTGAAAGGATTTCAGCTCCAGGTTGCTCCTTGGCAGCAAGAGAGTCGATGGGGAAAAAGCTATTCCCGAGCTGGGAGTAAGAAGTAAAACACTCTATCTGAATCTGTGCATTTATGTCATATCATCATAGATAGCACAGGGTGTTTTGACCTTATCAATCGTAGTGTTTGACATGTCGGGCATGCAGTTTCTGTCTCTTGCATGACTTACTTGAATCAGCCTACATCTACAGCAGCCCTTGCTTTCCATAAATAAATAAACATCAAACATCAACGCCCAAAAGCGCCATGGGGCTGAGACTCTGGCTCTCTTTCACTCACCTATGCCAGGTCGCACCAACATTTGAGGAAAAATAATTATCCTTGGCCCTAAAGATGGCTCCAACTTTTGGTCTGAGCATGTGGGCTGGGGAATTTTAATGCACCACATACAGGCACATATTAATGACTTTGTGTCTTGGGCACCTCCATGCCTGGATGTTTTGGTCACAACTTTTCTTTAGCGTCACCTTCATGTCCAACCCTAATGACCAATAACATTCAACCGTTGTTTGCTCCACCAAAATTCACCATCACCCGCCACCACGCTAGAAATGCATTGGCTTGGATCAAGTGGCACCATTAAAATCCCTTTTGCCAATGGCTGGACCCACCGGGTACTTGGCCCCTTACCTGGTTTTACCTGCCACAAATCTGTCGCTACACCCCACGCGCTATTATCACGCTACCAAACATCCCAGCAATATCATTCCCACCGGGACAGAAATCCACCTGGGTGGGGCCAATGTCATCAGCACGGTCAGGGCTTGAGACGAGCCACTGGTGGAGGGCCTGGCGTTCTAGGGGACACTGGATCCGGTGCTGTGAAGATTCATGAGTGGTTCAAGCTACCCAGCTCCGAGACCCCTTCTGAGGAAACTTGGGGAAAGATCTCTAGGGTGAACCTTCTCGTCTTTCAGCATGGACATGAAAACATGAAACAGCACATTGAAATGGATGTTACCATAAACTCATGTTTTCTTGGGCGTGTAGGCTAAAAGATGCTAAAAGTATATTGTCTCTATACGGTCCCTGTCTCAAAAAACATGCCTAGAGGTTGATGCTAGAACTTCAACCCACATTTCTGCAGCTGCTAATCTCTGTCACAACACCCTCCGCAGTGCCTGGAACTCTTCCACCCCACTGTCTTCAGCACATTGTGGCAAGTTCTGCGCACAGGGCAGCAGCCTCTGAGCCGATGTCAAATGCCTCTATAGAATTGGCATCATTCATGATATGGCCTCCTGCTCCTGGTTGCCCCTTCAACATCTGGTAAATCTGCAAGGCCCTATTTTATTCCAACATGTAGGTGCTGGCTGAAGGCATTCGTTCTAGGAAAGGTATGGAAAGTAGTGGGCTGTTGCGTTGCCTCCCGTCGCAACAAAGAAAAGAATGACCCCAGGATGAACGAAAGTTGGTGACTCAACAATTGGAGCTATATCCCTCCTGTCATCTGATGATAGGGCACCACCCAGTCCGAGCCACCCCACGTTAGAGGCAAGGCCCTAGCGCTGCCTGTTCAATCACAGCAAAGGGAAGAACGACTCCCCAAAATTTCAAGGATTTATGGTTAATTGGTAGTCAATGTCCCCTAAGTCCAAATTCCTTTCACAAGGGGTTCCTTGGATAGGATGGTAAACCACCGGCAGGTCACCGAAAGCCCACCAGCGAAACGTTCCCAAGCCTTGTGCCGTGCATGGCACCACCAAGGCCAATGGAGCCAAGGCCCAACTTGCTCCCATGGCGCTGCTAAGTTAAAACTCATGGGTCGAGGTGACCGAGGCTTCCACTTTAACTCCGTCTCACTTTTTTGTAGTTTCACTTGCATAGAGAGAGAGAGAGAGAGTGTCGTGATAATGTATACTCAGTATACTCCCTTAGGCCAAAGGACAGTGAGGACTGTGGCTTTCGTTTATGCACCTAATCGACTTCATTATTAGCAAGAGGTCGTCGATGAGAGCTGGCATGGGTTCCATCATTTTTTGCGAAAAGCAATCGCTCTTTCTGCAGAAAAGCTGCTGTGCTGTACTCGCAGGTGATGTTTCATGTGTTTTTTTCGCATCTTGAGGCTCGCAGGTCTTCTGTCAGGTTTCAATTGGCTCAAGTTGGCTGTTTGCCGGTTCAAGCCTGGGATGGTTTGAGAGGTATTAACATGTTTTGACGGTATTCGCCCAAGACTTTGGGTGGTGAACAGTGACCGGTTCACTTTGAACTAGAGTACCTTACAGCCTAATGCTCCAACATCCCTAGCGCTAACCGCTAACATAGATCAAACATCAATGTTGTAGATCCGATTGGGAGTGGTGGAGGCTCAGGACCATGTCTTATCGATGTTTCTATTCTCAGGGATTGGAAACAGACAAATCCAAATTGCAGTATTCGCCAAAGTCTGATGGACATGATTCCTCCTCACTTACATTTACATAGCAGCGTGGCTTCTTTTGCCTCAGACAAAAAAAAACAAATCAGCGAAAGGAGGTCTGGAGAGCACGGTCATCCCACATCATAGGTATGGGAGCCATACCCTACAGACACATGCGCAGCATCTTGGTCAGCAGGGTCACAGTGTTCAAACAATAGCCAGCAGAAATGGTGAAAAAGAAACACGCAAAAACCACTGAACGCATTTTTGGGGGAAGAATACTGCAAGAAGCTCAGTTGACATGTCTGAGGCTTGCGTCCTAAAACATCTGCAGTATTTGAAGGCTGTTGTCCGAAAGTCTATATTGAGTTTATTGCTCCCTTTGACCAGACAACTGCGTTCCATCGAGGGCATGGGATGCCTTAGGCTTGAGCGATTTGCAAGAAACCCTCCCAGTGTGGCAAGTGTTGTCCTCGCTACACAGGCAGGTTTGGGGCTCTTGGGCCGGCCATTGAAAAGGAACAAAACGAAAAGCGGGGGCACTGAAAGAGCACCGGCAGTGTACCGATGGTTGCAGCTTATTGGCTATGTCTATGCATCTAAAATCATTTGAATCATCCCAAATGCATCCACCTGCCGTAGAAAGTCTGAAGTTGATTCCTTCCACATGAGTTCTTGCTAGGCATGTTGAATACCACGGTGGCATTATAGCATCCTCAGGTTTTGGCCAACCTTGCAACCTAGGTGAACTCTCAAAATCATGTTGGATCATCATTTAGTTACCACCATAAAATCAACATCATGTTTTTCTTTGTGGCATTTAGGTCGTAAGTTGATCTGATCGAAAAAAAATCGGCTTCTTGGGTGCTGGTGCCCTTCCAGAATATCAGGCCATTCGGCTTGGCCGAGAGTTTGGCATAAGAATAAGCTTGGGTGGGGCCTTGCACAAGCATTTCAGTTGAAGACTGTTCACACAAAATATCAAAAAATTACAATGTTTGGAGGTACCTGTTCTTTGATGTTTTTGTTGCCTGACCCACTGAACACCAAAGAATTTATGTGTACTTGAATCCCGGTACAGGCCTTTGATGACAAACTAATGGAGTTAAAAGCTGCTTGCACATGAAAAGCATTGGTACCTCCAAATGATTCCCGAAAAATTGGACTTGCAACAGCAACAAACTGTGGGTGAACGAACGTATTTGAAGCCCACCACAAGGGAGTTGCACACAGGCAACCCTGATAAGGACTATTGAGTTGGGTAACGAAGAACAAACGACGAAGGATGTGAAAAGGAGTGACTGTGAGAATCTGTAGTTCAAACGTATGTGATAGTATTTGTATATTCCAACTGAATTGAACATCAGCTTCGGATTCTCAAACAATCTCTCCAAACCTCGAGCTGGCTATTCCCAGGCTGCAAACCATTGATCCATCAATCTGGGGCCTGATTGGAGTTTTACAATCCTTTCCAGGCACCAAGTCTGCAGCCCTTGTTGGTTTATGATGGCTCCAAACGGCTTCTTTTGCAGCCGCATGTGCTGCCATCAGAATGTCAGATGCCTCGGGGACATGTCATGTGAGGGAGATAGATGGAAAGAAAAAAAAACTACGGCTGCTGCTTGAAACCAAAGATCCTATTAAGATCTATTAAGAAAATTCTCTCTCACTGAAAATTAAGCATCAGTGCTTCCAGAAATGGTTTGTGACATAAGTATATAGCTACTCCTAGCCTAGCAAACTTACTACTTGTATCAATCTTCTGGTCCAGGCTTCCCACCTGCCACCCCAATCTCAGAATGCGAGGTTCTCCGTGGTTGGGGTACCTCAAATCGCTCCACACAGTCAGCGTCCAAGTCTTTCTGGTTGGCCGATCATCGTATCACCATGACATCCAAGCAAAATCAAAGTATAACTACGGCAGCTTTCTACCACTTTTTGCCAGAATCAGCTCAAGTTGAAACTGTTCTAAATGTTCTAAGGTTCTCACAGCTCTTGATTCGTCCGATTCCCAATCCTGGACACCGCAGTCACTATGTTCGAAAGAGAAATCTCAAATCTGTCCCGACATTCGGCCAGGTGTTGCACCTCGCGCAGTTGGGTCTCCTCAGGCACATGCCAGAGCTGCGCCGTGTTGCGCACCTGGGGAGAGGGAAAGGTGGCAACGCCAATCCAATTGACAAAACAATTCCATAAAAGCAACGAATCCCGGTGTGTATGGCTTTCCGATTCAGGAAGGCTTGCAGTTGCTCTGCTAGTTCACTCTCACCAATCCTTAGTTTCTGACGTGTTTCGCTTCACCGGATTCCCAATCCTGCACAAATTCAGGGTCACAGTCTGATAACTACCTAGCACAATTGGCAACTCCAAACACCACGACATCCGGCAAAGCCACTCACAATCCAGGTCCTCGCGACCTTTTGGCTCGCCCCTTGCTGTACTAGGCGACCTTGACATGGGAGATGTTACAGAAAGCGATTGATCAAAATGACCAAACCGATGATGATGATGATGATGATGATGATGATGATGATGATGATGATGATGATAGATGCATGAACGGATGGATGGATGGCTGGCTTGCTCGCTGGCTGTGTGGGTGGGTG
>DF241598.1:2613-44171 GCA_000507305.1 Breviolum minutum Mf 1.05b.01 | reverse complement strand
GTGGGTGGGATGAGCTTGGGTGGATGGATCGATGAGATTGGCTGATGATGGGTGATCATGGATGGGCGTGGATGAGCATGGACGATCATGAATGATCGTGGATGATGATGCGTGAGTTACAAAATGATATAGTGTAAATGAGTATGCGAATATAACATACTGTACTAGTACAACAAGAACGATATCAAAATATTTGTGCGTTGAATTGTTTCATCAAGTAGGATTTGCTGCTAATACAGCATGCATGGCCATAACAGCATAATAAATGTAAAGATTCAGAAAAATCCACCACCCCAATCCATCGAGAGCTTTGTTGGAGGGCAGACCCACTCGCTCTGAGTGTGGCACGTATGCGGTGAGCCATCGGAGAGGCCTAAGGTGGCAACAACAGCTGGCCATGAGGCAGTCAAAAGGGCAACTGGACGAATCGAAACGAGTGAATAAAAAACAACCACCCGCACTGCTGATCGTAAAAAAACTTGATCAGGTTATGTTCAAGTGTGTTGGTACAAGACTTTAATATACTTTAATAGGATTCCTTCTGCAACATGATTATGAATCGCAGTTCTTCTTCACATGTCCATTGAACTCACCTTAGTCCCCCACTATTTGATCATGAAAAAAGCTTAATTCCAAAAATACGGGAGGACATGTCATCCTTAAATCAAAGCAACATAAACCTCTCCCAGTGCATTCTGCTGGATCTTATCATCCACAAGCAACTTGATCCCTCATCTATGTCTGGAAATAACGACACGCCCAAGCAGGAAAGCTTCTGTTTGACATTTCAGGTCAAAACAAATACACAAATTACAAATTTAACATGAATCGCATTTGCCATGATATTTGATGAGGCCGTGGGAAACCGAATTTATCGTTTCGGAATCATCAAGAAATCATCAAAACCACCAGGAATCTGCAGGAGTTTTGTTCCGCCCCCATGCATCTGCCGGGCGCTTAGTCGACTCAGTCCAAGGTTTCACCGAGGGCTATGAGGCGACAGCACCATGGAGGCACCCAATTGATCACGCATTGGTCGACCCAAGAAGATGCTGAAATTGGCCCTCAAAAGATCCAAATCTGATTTTGTTTGGAGGGGGGAATATTTTGCAATGTAAGAATTCCAAATTTGAAATTCATTAAAATTCCATGTGATGAAAAGATGGATTTGTGAATTCAGCATCTGGTATGGATATGAACTGCTTCTTGCGATACTTAACACATGGATGTCTGCCGACCACTGTACATATGGCTCATGCCAGAGCAGCAGCATCCTCAGAATACCAGCCTTGAGTTTTTTCCTTGTGCAAGTGAATTTTGTTGCTTCACATTGCAACTTGCGGGAGGGTGTTTACAAATAATATACACACATGTTTCCTTCTCTCCATTATATACTGCATTTAATAAGTAGGGTCCTGCTCTTTTTGCCATTTGTCATTTTTGACGCTTCACTTGCCGGTTTAGCTGGGATCATCCCCTATTCAAGCGTAGTTGCTACGCATCGGGACTCCAGAAAACTCGAGTTAGTTGCGGCTTCTCATTTGAGCCAAACGCGCTTCAGCCTTTTTGGCCCGCTCCTCATCTTCACGCTCAATCTGCAGCATGGCTTCATCCCTGGCCCGCAGCAATGCTTGCCGCTTCAGGAACGGCAAACCTGCAGGGCTCCAACTGGCTTCATGTTTTGAATACTTTTTATACTTGTGACTAGCTGAGGAGTCCGAAAGTTTGGATCTTCTTGAGAGAAGTCCCCTGGCTGTTGTATTATATATCTCTGTGCATGCTATTCAGCTATTCTTTTTGGTGGTGATTTGAAGCGTTTGAAGTCGTCCAAGCCTTGGAAGCTTGCTTTTAGAAGCTCATTGTGCTGCACCATGCACCGCGGCCAGCCCTTGGCGCGTTCCATCACTGCATCGAAACTCTGGCATGCCATGACCTGCTCCTCGATCTGCTTGAAAATGCCCATGGAGACACGAAAAAAGACCTGCTTCTGCTGCAGCGTTTCGTGGCACGGTGCCACCGAGTTCTGTGAGTTGAAGAAAAAAACTGCTATCAAAACGACAATCTTTCAACAGAATTTCAGCAGTCTGATAATATCGTCAAATGACAAACCTCATAGACAATTTTCCAATATGCTTCTCCTTGCCCTCTGTTAGAACCTTCAGCCTATTTGTGTTGACATCAGTTGCCATATATTGATCAAAAGGATACTAGTTGCACTTCTTACAAAACGACTTGCACTTTTGGTCACATACCCGAACCCACACACACTTGTGGTTTGCCACTGCACACCTTGAAGCCCTCAAAAAAGAGCGTGTCCCATACACGCAGCACCGTCGAGACGGGAAGGCTCTTGGCAAACCAGGTGATGAACCACTCGGAGCAAATGGACATCAACTCAACGTTCAACCGATTCAACTCCTCAAGGGCTTCGTTGGGCGGATGGCAATGGCTAGAAGCTGGATCTGTTGCATGGTTTCATCCCATGAGTGTGACATGGGCACATCATTCAAAACACATCCTGGAGTGGCCTGAGTGTTGAGCTACTTCCAGGATTCTTCTCACCCCAAGTTCTCCCAAATACTATATCAGGCTGCTTGTTACCCACACAAATGGCAAACCCTTCAACCAAAGCCCACCCCCCACGGATTGGTGTTCCATCCCTTCCATGCTTTGCCTTGGCCACTTTGGGGCATTTCACCTTCATGAAAGTGCCCAGGACCTGCATGTCAGTTCGCAGCAGCAGCATCCGATCAGTGTAATAACCTTCACAGCCCAAGGCGTCGAACGCACAAACCAAGGTCCAAAATGCTTGCTCCTTCCGTTGGCGCGAAGGGTTTTGATTGGGCAAAAGGTTGGGAAGCGTGTGGTTCAGGGTTGTGCGTCGTGCGTGTGTGTGAAATATGTCATACAAAGGGGCTACAGTATCTGCATAGTGAATGGCTTAAACTCCCATGTCTTGGTTTCCACAGCTATGAACGGCACATCGAGCTTCAATCCCAAACCATCCCAACTTCAATGGAGGCTGTTTCAATCTTTCTCCCCCGGTTTGCATCCCCCCCGGTTCAACACTTGACCTCTTTTGCTGCAGGCCTCGTTTTGGAACACCACTAGCAACAGGGCCGCGATGAAGTTCAAGCCTTGACAGTAACGCACCGCAGGAACCCGTCGCGCGAAGGCCCGCAGCACATTGCGCAGTTCTGCACGCCCAGAGGCACATCGAAACCTTGCTGCAAGGGCAACGTCCATGGGACGTGCATGATGGATCATGATGGCAGTGGCAAGGCTTGGGAAGGAAATCTTTGAATTTTCAATTCGGAGAGGTAGACTTCAATGTGGACTATGTAGATATATTGTACATTGCTACGCTGTATGTGTATATACCTTTTTCTGCACGTAGGATTTTAAAATCCAATAAGTCACCAACCTGACAAGCCCTATAGTGAGGTTGAAGCGAAGAACGACACACACTGCACCATTTCAAATTCGGGCTGCAGAATTTCAATATTTGGAAGCATCACCTGTGGAAGATCATCCCCCAACTGTTTGTTAACAGCGAGCTTTCTTTGGCAGCCCCTACTCACCCCAAGAACTCCCCATTTTTTTTTAACAAAAAACATCCAAAAACCATTGCTCTTCCAGGTCACTTCTTATGATTCGGAAAGGTCCTGGGTAAATCGCACTCGATGGTCGCACAGGTCGCCGCATCCACAGGTCCCTGAAGGTACTCGTGATATGACGTGGGCGAACTCTGCCGCACACCAGCGCAGCCTAGGATGCTCCACCACACCTCCGGTCTGTACCTGCGATTTTTCTCTCCCAAACATTGCCGTAAAACTCAGAAAACAAACAAAAAAAAATAAAAACGTTTTTTGATCCAAATCTTTGCCAGCTGCTCTGGAGGTATGCCCTTCCGCAAAAGTGCCTGTCAAACAGTGGAACAGTGAGAAGCAGGGCCACCAAAAGGCACTTTCCGCACCTTATCTTTCCATACTTGGATCGAAACCGAAACCCATCTTCCGTCGACAGTATTTGTGCACATGGAAAATGGAAAACAATGAAAACATGGAAAAACTCGTGGAGTGGAGTGTGGAGGTACTTCTTTTGCAAGGAGTTTTCACCGCTGGCCACTTTTGAAAGGCTTGCCTTACCGGCGGCTACTCGATCCTATCTTATGTAAAGATTGTAAAAGATTTTAAAAGACAGTGGTGTCAGAAGTCCCAATACCTCTCATTGTAGTAAAGTGGTCGCCCTTACTTATTGCTTTCTTCGCCCCTTACTGATCCTGAATCCCTGTGTAACCAAGGAAGAGGATCAACAAACAACACTGCACTACAGATCTGTAAGGTACAAGATTCCACTCTCTGGAACCAAACAAAAAGAATTTGCCAAACCAACCAAACTAACCAAACCAAAGACATCCACCACCCTTCCAATTGCCATTCCACCAGAACTGTTTGGACCCCCCCTTCACCTTGAGCGTTGACTTGGGCACAGCGCTCCAATCACCAGATGTCTTTAACTTGGCCCGGCGCAGCTCCAAGCGGTGCAACCGCCTCAACAGCAACCACAACAACCACAACAACAACAACAACAACAACAACAACAACAACAACAAGAAGAAGGCCAGTTGACCTCCGAGCGACAAGGAGTTGAACAAAATTGTTAAAGTTATTCAGAATCCCCACTAGGGTTGGAATGGTTCCAGTCACGAAAGTGCCGAGCACCAGCAGTAGTGGCATTTCAGTGCATGTCAGTAGCGGTTTTTCCACTAGTCACTGGTCACTAAAGCATCACACTCCGCTAACCTTCGGATGTTTTCGACAACACGCGGACCTCATGGCTTTGGCCTGAAACCACTGGGCATATGCCAGGGCCGACTGGCCGACATTGTCCCCCTCCACAGGCGAGACAAAGCCCAGCGAATCAAATTCATCACCTGAGAACCGCAAGTGGAAAAGGAAGGCAGTGACTCACTCATACTGGGGGTGGAAATCATCGCAGCAGTAGTCTGCCATCAATGCTGAAATATCTACTCAGAAAAACACATGTGCCCCTACATCCTCATACAAATATCCATGCATACAAAGCTGAACAGCCATACATCTACACTGCCCTTGACCTGCGAAAGGTCTCCCGATACGAATATGTGAAATTGTGTTTTTAAGGGCCTGGCAACACTGAAAAAATTGACCTTGGGACCCCCACCTGTCATCAAAACGGCTTTGTCTAAACCTTCCTCTTCGGAAAGGTCTTCTTCTTCGGCTGCCGGTGGCGGCCGCGGAGGGGGATGTTGAAGAATCGGCGACATACATGCCTGGTGATTGCAACTAACCTCTGAGACACGAAAAGAGTTCTACCTAGTTCCTCCGGGTACCGTACAGAAAGAGAAACAAGAAAAGAGAAAGTAAAGCAATAAAAACAAAGAGAACGTCTTACCCACGAACACCGAGATACGCAACCTCGAAGTCTTTAAAGGCCTTGCCCTAACTGAGAACTTTTTGTTTGCAGGTTTGGCAGCAAGTCCACTGGACCAACTTCTTAACGACGACTTCACCACACCACACCCGCAACGACGTTTGCGTCCATGGGCGTGGCGACCCCGACCACCGACCACCTCGGCGATCAACCGACCACCTTGAGCCAAAAAAACGGCAGGATCAAGGATTTTCCATTGTCCGCATCCTGTGACAAATCCGTGGACGTATCTTTAAAACATCCCGCGGCGGCTGCACTTGAATCTTTGAGGTTTCACCCTCACGTGATGTGAGTTTGGGTCGATCACATGCAGCAGTTTCAATTCCAATAATGGCAATAACGTCCAAAAAACGTCTCTGCATGGGTTAATATATTCTGTTATGTACACATCTTCATGTCTGATTCACCCTCCCACACACCTCCCAAAAGTTCCGAGTCGCTGCCGGTAAACATATGTTACCGTTTTTAACCAAGGTTCCGTAGCTGGAGTAATACACCCCCAGATCTCGAACCTTGCGGCAACATGGATAGAACATCACAAAGTTGAAGACAGGAGGATGATCAGGACATGTTCCTACAGTAACATGCCCTGTTTCTCTGGTTCCACTACAACAACAGTAGAACAGTAGATCATTGTGACTTCAAACAACCAACGATTCCAAAGAGGAAGCATCTAATCAGCCAGATTGGGCCCCATCCCACGGCGAAGATCCTAAACAGTGAAGGATATCATTCCCCCCCAAAAAAAATCACCCTTCCTACCATTGCTCCATCGTTTCATTGGAACATGACCCTCATGATGGGGAACCATTTTTTGATTGGTTGCCATGGAACTATGGCAGGAAGGCTACCAAAATACCAAGGGAAGCCCACTTATGTGCTCACAACGATGTCAGTTGGGTTGGTTTTCAAAACACGGCATCATCCAAACTCCAGTGCTTCAAACCCTTGAGCAAGGCGAGTTGAAAGAGTTGAAAATGTCAAAGATCATAAGATCATTCCACATGGCCAATGCTACTACTAGGTTGCAAATCTTATCTATATAGTTTCATCATCATATAATCATATATATATATTTCAATCTTTGGCCTCCCATCAGCAAAATTCAACTCTCTGCAAAGTAAAACCTGGCTAAGCAGCCCGCTGAGGCGTTTCAAATCAAACATCCCTATGACCCTATGATTTGGTTTCCCCCCTCGCCTCTGACAAACGTTTGGGCATGGATATTCTCAACTCCTGCGAGGAGAATCCACTGGAAACTGTGGAGAAGAAACAATTCAAACCACGCATCAAAGTGCATGATGAGTCCGGGAGAACATTTCACAACATCCCTAGCACTGGCCCCCGAACTGTACCTAAACACCTCTCTGACTAGATGATTTGATGAAGGGAATCCCAACCAAACGACAACGATGCCGGGCCACTTCTTTCCATTTTGACAAAGCAAATGAACAAATCTAAGGCTCTTTGCATGGATGCATCCCATTTAATCCCAGCCTCATCTTCTTCCTTCACCGCGTCCAAGTGTGAAGGGCAGGCAACCATGGCCTCGGCAGGTCGCCAGCATACCAAGCATCACCCGCACCTGTGGATTCATACCCCCAATTAACACCAACACGAGATGCTCCTTGAAAACTTCCGTGCAGGGTCTCACGAAAAGGTAGGAAATTGTCTGTGAAAATCATTTGCTACTCGCTGAAGGGAAAAATCTCTTTCTGACTGTTTCCTGGTTGCTACGACGCCACTTCAGTTCTTGTACTTGCCATCTTGTCCATGGACTTCTCGCTGCCAGTGCTTCCAAGATCTTGGCTGCGGGAGCCTGGGGAGCCTGCGATGGTACTGCCAACGAAATGGCTAAACACTCTGGATGAAAACGATGAAGCATTGACGTTTCCCAACGAGCCTCTGCTTCTCACGTGAAACATGCCTGCATACAAACAGGAACATGACAATCCAAAAAATTGCGCTACTGCTCGGCACGCGTGGGACACTTTGCGATATGAAACTGTTTCGGCCACAGGACTGTCTCAGCGCTTGTGTTTGGATGGCCCCACATGACTGAACCAGTGCCATGGGTGTCATTCCTGTGTAATTTGCGATGCTTCCAAGGCGCCGGATTTGTAGGTCTTGACATCTTGAACTTTGCCCATGTAGGTGTTCAGTGAAATCTGCGCACAAAGAGGAAAGTCGGAGAACTAGTAAAAATGGCATTACCACTGATCCCCCTAGGCTACACCTGCCTAAGTCTTTAAGGCTTATGTTTCCCTACATCAAGGAATCCCAGCCTTTTAAGGCACAGAACAACCATAAGTTGCTGATCAAACCTTCCTTTCGTCGCAAAAATAGTGAAGGACCGTTTAGGGATCTCGAAAGGCCAAGCCTTGCACTGGCACCATTACCCAGTAGAACCCGTGTGCAAACATTGCGGGGAAATATACAATGAACTGTCTTTTCTATGCATTTATCCTATGCCATCAGAGCTTCCTGCAAAATGAAAGGACTTCTAAAACAATTTCATGATGTGTCCCCAAAAAAGGGGGGGCCAACAATCCAACAAAGATAACTTTTTCAATAGACCATCTGGTAACAGGAAAGCAGATTCCCCCACGCCTGGCTGGAGGACTTCCGCGCCACGAAGCTCCCACGCCGGAGATGTGTACTGCTGCGCCGGCCGCGTTTCAGGTCACCACCTGTCGAAATGGGTGGATGAAGGACCCGAAAACTGGTAGTTTTCGAACAGTTTCAAGATGAAGGATGATAAAGAGATACCCAACTTGCATGGTTTTTACATGGAAAGGCAATACCTCAGTGCCATCCTGGAGGCCATGGCCTTGTTCCACTTCTTGGGCAAGGTTCTTCCACATGGTGTCAAAAGCTGGCATTTCTCGATTCCTCTCCATATCCAGCAGCAACTCCTGGGCTATATAAGCCAATCCCCCAACCTCCCACCTGACTCTGGTCCCTGATTTCAAGGTTTCCGATTCCTTGAGAGATGGCACTGTTTCCCAAGCTCCGTGGCAAAAATGTTGCCACTTGGGACTTAAGAGGACAAGGGACATGATCCATCACTTCGTTGCCAGAGAGCTTTGGCATTCGGGCAGAAATGGGATCCAACAAGAGCAGCAGCCGGTTGTTCATGTCATGCTGCATATCCTCGGTCAAGGTGGCTGCAAAGCCCTTTAAATGTAAAGAAAGGATTCAAAGAAGCCAACTGATACACAACAGTATCCTATGTGACCATAGACCGTATTCGCCGTATTCCCAACCCTGGAAAAAGTCTGAGTCTGCCAATTCCAGGTTTCAGTCCTTTGCCCTATGGGAAAAAAACATATTGGTTTCTTGTGCTATTCCATCCTGCCTAACCTTCTTTATAGGACTCTTAAAATTTGTCATGAAACAACCCAGAAAGCCCTAGAAGTCGATGGCGGCACTTCTCCAAGTCACGTGTACATCCAGGTCATTCGCATCTGCACCAAATGGATTCTCCAGCTCGATGGAAATGGAATGCAAAACCCAGAGGATAAAAACCGTCACAAATGTAAAAATACCTCAGGGATCATTGAAATGTTTACGCTGTGAAAGGGGAAGTGGGGCCCAGAATTTGGCAGAGTCACCCCAAATCCATACAGTAAACAAAATAATATTCCAACAGGTGAATGATATCCAAGTGCCAGTGCTCCATATTTCTAGCAAATCTGCTAAAACTGAAATCTCCCCACTTGCTATGTTGGAGCTCCTGCTCTGCAAACAGGTCGCAGCAAACCGTTGGACTTTCGGTCCCCAACGTCATCATGAAAGGCGTCATCAACCAGTGGATGACCAGCAACATGAGGGTGGCCTGGAAAGAACAAATGGATGCCAATGTTGGAACAACAAAAAGGATGCCTAAACTCTAAACAAGCCAATGTCCAAGTTCCATGACAAAGATTCATGTTTCTCAAAGAAACTCAGGGAATGCACGTTTGACAGGACCGGTATGAACTCATAACCTCTTTTGCTCACTGCGACAGAGTTGTGCTGGCTCCAAACTCCCTTCCCAACTCTGTCAATCCCCCTGAAGAGGTCTCCAAGCATAGAACCCAACACCATTCATAAGGATCATGAAACAATCTATAATAACCCCAAATAACTCTCCAGCCGCTACAGTAAACCCATCCTCGAAGTGTATCATTGCTTCATGCATGTACATAGACGTCTGTGGTTTATTTGCACACATATATACACACACATTGACATACATTTACATACAAGGTATCAATAGATACAATAATCAATATAATACACAATATATCTGCATTGGGATACATGATACATACCAACAATATGTGTATATATCAATGATTAAAGTATATACAGACACATATTAGGCAGTGCATGTGAGCAAAATGCTCGTATAACCTTTCCTATACTGATTTATCAGGTGTGTCACCGACTGAATACACCCACCTCGCCTGAGAGTATGGAAAGGGCACGGCTATCCGCGCAATCTTCAAACAATCATGAAACTTCACCATGCCTCGCTGGCCGCAGTAGAAAATGCAAACACAAAAGGTGGAACAAGAAGGAAGCGCAACAAGGAACCATTCTTTTTCAATAATTAGCAGTCATGCCACTCTAACCAACCATGTTCCACAACCTTCCACACTTTTGAAAGGTCATCAATCATGCGCCGAGACTCCACTAGCCAATTCACTGTATGCTCTCGTGAGGATCGGTGAGGGTGCAGACATAATCCCACAATCAATACCTCGTGTGTCGAAGCTCCAGCTCAAAAGCTTTCACTGGGACTCCAACTAACAACCGTACACCCCTGATGTCAGTTGATGGTGTTACAGGTGACTTGCGAATTTTCCGCATCACACCCAACGACACAAAAAGGAAGGCCAAGATGCTAGTGACAACAATTGACTGGATCCAGTGGAACACCAATTCCACTTTACACTCTGCCTTCTTTAAGGCTCTCAAGGATTCCACATCAATGCCAACACCATCAATGACTCCTTGGAAGAAAACGCTGCAAATTTGTTGGAATGACCTCTCGGCTTTTGCCAATGCACATCATCTGGTGTCTTTGGTTGGATGTCACACACGGCAGGCCTTCTGCCTCCAATGATTTCAATATAAATATCAAATGAATATAATATCATATGATATAAAATGATACAATAGAATAGAATTTATTCGCATTGCATGCTGTGCCCAAAAAGATCTATATATGCAGTATTCGGTCTTTATTCATGAAAAAAATAAATCAATAAAGATCAATAAAGACATATTCATACGCAGTCCTAGACTAGGAATGGCCAAATCCAAAAGATTTGCACAATGGCTCAAATATTGGAACTTGCTACCAAAATAGCAAGGACACGAGTTCATGGTCATATAACCGATGCAGCATCTGGACGGTACACAGATGCATGCTCAGGTGCTTAAACGATAGGCCCAGCGCTCGTCATCATGGTCATCATCATCTTCAAGTTCTGCCAAGCTCAAAGCATGTAACATACCTCAGCGAGACCCAGAAGATCGCATCCAAAAGATTCGCTGCTTCACCGCCATCTATACCCCAAAGCACCCAGAACCCAAAAAAAGGGGATATGTTGTGATATTTGGGTCTCTTCATCTAAGGAAAATGGGCAAGAACATTGGATCTAATGCGGCAAACTCAACAAACGAATCATTTCCCAGAACTGCCTTCAACCCTCCACCTTTAGGTCTTCAAAACCTTGACTTCAAGACACTGAATAGGCGCACCACGATCTGACGAAATTCCCAGAGTTTGACGCTATCGGCCTTGGAGGTCCTGCAGTGTTTGCCCCTCAAGACATTGGTTGGTCATGAAATATTTTTGGAATGTATTCAAAGATATCTATCCCATCATATTGACACGTTTGTTGCATAAGAAGCTGTTGATGGAAATTTACAGATTATCAACAACCGGAGTTGGTCAGAAATTAATCAACAAGAATCAAGTTCACCCGGAAATGACTACTCGCTCCTGGTGAAGGAAATGATGCTACTCGCAGCATCGAACCAATCTCCTCGCATCTGATGTGTCAAAGTGCTGCCATCCCAGAAGCGATTATAGGCTTGGCCGGTCCTGAAGACCACCAAAATCCTGGGAGCGTCTGACCATGCAACCATGCCTTTCTACAAAAAAGAAGTTGATCCAAAAGCAAACATATTTGACAACTTTTTAACAACACTTGCCTTGCTTGCCTCCCCCTTACAAAATACAAAATACTGGATAACAAGGTCCAGTGTTATGACTGACATACCAAGACTCCCCAAAAGTGTGGAGAACGCATTGTACACCGTGGAGTCCATGGCAGCTCGGTCCAAGGCTTCGCATAAGGTAGGCCACTTCTCCACCTGTGCCAGCTTGAATACGAAGGCCACCTAGGCCACGAAACGGTTGAAACGACAACGGCAGGGATGGGCCGCTGGAGCCGGTACTAAGTGTCACAAGAAAGCAAGGCAGGTGCGCCCTGGGATAGAAGTGGTGTAGATATTGGCGTAGAAAAGTACTTATGATAATTGCAACTCTCAGAAATTTGAGGTATCACACGACATCTGTTCATCTGTTTATTTCAATGACAAAGTCCGCCTTAAACCTACCCCATGCACTATGTTGATCTCTACCACCGGCACCATGAGCACCGTTTCTGGCGACAAGGTGCGGCAGCACATGGCAACGCGACTTTGGTTGCGAAAGGAAAGACGCTGCCTTCGACGCTGTCACACCGCAGTTTAACAATTGGGAGTGCCACCACAAGGAGCAAGAAACACGTTGCAAAACTGGAATGAATTGACAATCTGTCCCTTGATCATTTGCATCATGTATCCCACAGCATCTCCCCCAGATATTTCAAGATACTTGGACGCAATGTGCCGGTTGATAAGTCTTGACAAAATGATTTATGCACAACTTGTCCAAGTTCCCGTTTTTCAGAGCTTGGTGTATGGTACTTTGAGGCTTCATCAACGCTATCACTGTATCCCTAAGCGAATCCAACAGAATCCTTCAAAAACAAGCTACAACTACTGCAAATTATAATCTGTATTCAACAAAATGACAAAAATAAAAATATTCAAACCCATGTTCTTCATAAGCAAATTTGTAGCTGCCATTCAAGTGGAACAATGCTGTGAGGCTGATCTGACTTCGAAGCCGCGAAAAGGCCAGGACCATGGCCACGAGTTCGACCAGAACTCGTAGATCATTCAGACAGAAACACAGCAATTTTTTGGAATCATATCTTTGCAGATGTGGGTAGTATTGAAAAAACCTGAGTAAAGTCTAAAGTCTAAAGGATTGATTTTGTTGGCTGGTAAGTGTACACCTTTGAGACCATTCATTCTTGCTGCAATGGACTTGGAACTTCTTGCACTGTTTCAAAGTTCTGACAAAAACAGGCTGAGAGATGCATATCGTCTTTGTCAGGGATATTCCTTCCTCATGTCATAAGAAACGGCCCACTTTAAAACTATCAGGCTTCTGGGCAAAGCCCTCGAGCAAAAATGGGCCCACGGCCATGAGAGGTCTAGAAAACCCGGCAATGCTTGATTTGGTAACATTCAAGTTCAGTCATTAGAAGCGGGAGAGGGGGGAAAAGAGCGGTGTGAAATGTATCTCAAGTGATTTGCTCAATGAGGCAACCTCCACGAAACACCACAAAGAATTCGTTCCGCCCTTCATCACCCAAACCTCTTCCCCATGTCTTTTTCGACTGAGATCCACTCAATCTGATTTGGACACGAATGTCCATGAACAACGTCCTGCCCCTTGCAACTGCGTTCAGTATTTTCCGAGAGGGTAAAAATAAAAGCTATACTATATTAATGTGCATGTTCACTTTTGTGCATTTAGCGATGCCCTTGGCCACTTCCTGAACAAAAAAGTATCATCTTGCGGACAGGTGACAGGTGTCTTATTTTCTTGCTGTTTATGGGGGCTGAAGTGTAGAAAATGATGCCACCGGGGAAAAAGTGTCAACATTGACCTTTGAAGAGTGCCTTCATCGATGTCTGGGCTTAGTGTCCACTCGCGGCACGAAAACCCGAAGTTCAATGTCGCTCACTTCACCCGTGGCATTGCACAACTCAACATGTGAGTTGAGAAGCTTGTGGATGGCCATGCTTCACCCGTACGTGGGCCATTTAGGGAAGATGGCAAAAAGGAGGTGGCATGTGCTGCAATGACAAGACAAGTTATCCCACTTCCAAATTACGAGACATACGAAACTCAAATGAGCTTGCGAGTTCTGCGAAGAATTTCTGCCATGCAGACAGAGGTCACTAGAATTCATCCCGCGTGTTGTTTGTTTATTCAAGTAGGCTCCCGCCGGGCCAGCACAACGGATCCTGAATTCAAGCCGGTGAGACAATAACCTCCTACAATTCGGGTCCGGTGACATCCCAAATGGATGGAATGCAGCCTTGTGACCCTAGATACAAGATGGTTTGAACCCAGAGATTGGGACAAAGGACTGGAGTTGAATTTCTGAATATGGAATATTTTCATGTCACTGCCTTCTCGAGATTCTCCAGCATCCAATTTTATCAAGTTTGCCTTCTCCATTCTTTACCTTAAAATTCCATTCAACTACTCTTATTCCAAATGGCTTGCTTTGTTTCTACCATCATGACCATCTCCGGTACCAAGCCATTTCGACCATTGCTTTCTCGGGTTCAGGTGCCCGTGACATCACTGGGATTGCTCATGCTCATGTTGGCCTGGAGGGGACTCCAGGGACAGCTTACTTGGTCGTTTCTGTGATATGTCTCTCTGCCAAAGTCTGTCCCTGAGGTAGGGCGTTGCGTGTCAGTGGAATATATGATTTCATATTTCTGTATGTTAAAGGATCTTTACAAGCTACTCATTATGTCAACATGCAGTTAAGAAAATCAAGTGGTTTTTTTAGCTGGATGCAATTTACTTTGCACAGTACATTTTGTCCTGCAGCAACGATTGTCACAACTGAAACTATCATGTGGTAGATCCTCTGTGCGATCTTCCGGTTTGTGCCATCCAATCTCTCTTTGCAAATGGTTGTCCTTCAAAGACCTTCCCGGTCCATTCCGCCTCATCCTTGCTACCATTGCCTCTGCTCCAGGTGGTGCGATTCCCTGGAGGCGTTGTGGGCGGTGACATATCATGACGCAGGAACCTCAGGCGATTGCAGGAGGCTGCAATGCAAAGACTTGAAGGAAGGATAAAAACATAATTGTTCCAACAATCCCAGACATTTGGCTATATAAACTTTGGACAAAATTGCTGGAACTCACAAAACTATTGGGCAAATCATTCAGGGAAAACTATCCATCCGGATGGATGCAGATCCACCCCCTGTCCGGGGACATCGCGTCATCCAGGTTGAAAAATGGTATTCCAACGCCAACTGTGGCTAAAACTGCTAGGGCACATTTTCCAGCGCTCATGTTTCAGCACTGCCTCTTGCCCTCAACGGCTTATTGAGGGCGTAACTAGTTGGTCTACTTGCCAGCTGCAGCAGCTAAATCTCCCGGCTTCATTGGTCGCGACTCTTAACTTGCACTGCGAACTCTATCTTGGGAAAAGAGAAAATGAAAAAGCGTTGCAATACTGATCACTCTAGATTCTCTGGAAATTTGTTTGTGGTTAAGTAATGTGCGCATCACAATTTCTTGAGTTACGCTTTTCCACCTGACTTGTGTGGATCCCTCTGACCTTCAGCTTGTTTCACTGTTGAGATGCCTTCCTCCCGTGGGCTGAGACCCTCAGAGGTCTTGTGAAAGGTTTCAATGACATAGCGTCGATTGATGGCCTTCTCCTTGGCAGGTGATTGCAGCAAATTTGCACGCAAACGAGCTGGCCTAGAAGCATGGAGTTTATGATTTTATGGGTGATAAAGCTCCAAACACGGAGAAAAAAATGTTGAGCACACCTTTCTCAAGGCAGGGAAGTCTCTGCTCGGCTCATTTCATCTTCTTGCAGCTTATGCTTGGACTTGCTGGACATCTGACCTTCAAGTTCCAGTCGGTTTTGTAAATACCTGCCAGCAAAACTTGCGTGCTGTGTTTCGAACAACATGGACTGAACCAAAACACGAAGTGGATCTCACCAAAAACCATGTCATTTACAGCTGCACAGATCGGCTTCACCAGCCTCGCCCTCCGCTCCTGCGCCCGCCGCTTTTCTGTTTGTCGGGCTTCATCTGCAGCTTGTTGAGCTGCAGTCTTTTGCCCACCCTTTTGCTCCAAGACGCTGCGTTTCTGCTGATTCCGTTCCGCAATCCTGATGATCACATCGGCTCAGCTCAAAATGATGAGAAAAGGGCTTTTCTGAGTGAGGAAGGCCACGGAAAGAATCACAAAAGCAAAAAGGCTGTTGAAGATCATTCACACGGCCCAAGAGATGAGGAAATTTTGTTTAGATGTTGGCACACAGCCACAGATGTTTGGCAATTCGTGAGCATCACTCTTATTCACAGTTTCCCTGCCATGCCCCACGAATTTCTCTGGACCAAGTTTGACCCAGGCCAGAAGCACCCAACCAGGTTTGCATCTAAGAATCTGTTGGGAGAGGAACTCTTGGTTCTGGTGCCTCTCTCTCTTCAACCGCTCTTGTTTTCCTTGGTGACGACTGCCAGGGCTGTGAACCAGCATTTGAAATACGTTTGCGATTCAAAATTCCCACCACAACAAGCGTTTATTTCTTGTCTCTTTTATTCTTTCATCATCTTGATCTTGTCATGTCTTTTCTATTCTTCATCCCCTGTTTCCGACAGGACGCTTCCCCTTTCAGGTTGCTTCGCATCTTACTCCCTTTCCGGCCGCATGCAGCTATTTTGGTTGGCAAGTCTGGCAGGAAAACCTGGAAAAGACCTGCGCCCACCTCCCAAAGTCCACAAGCCCAGCGTCTAAGTTCCACTTGCTCAGCCTTTGCCAGTGTTTCCTCATGGATCCTCCGCACAATGGCCTGCAAAGTCAAAGAAGTCTAAGCCTTCAGGCCTCACCTGCTCTAAAACACCACCTAACGGCTCGGAGGAAGGTAAGAATCACCTTGCACAGGTTTTTCCATCCAGTCCCTGCCTCATCATAGTAGAGTTCCTCACCCTTTCGTTTGACGCGGGGATGCGCTTCAGGTGATTGTTCCCGGATTTTCGGTTTGGCAGCTCTCCGCCGTGCCTCTTGCTTTTCCATCAGCCTCGGCTGGCCAAGTTTGCTGCAGGGCAAACATGGAACCATATCGATTGCATCTTCAGGAACCTTACAGTAAGGTCGTCTACATCCTGCGCCAAACGAAAGAACCAAATCACTGCACTTCTCTCCATCCAATCCATCCTTCCTAAAAGGTTTTGATTAACTAATCCCACTCCCAAGCTACCAAACCTCAACCGTCACCTCAACCACCCCCCTCCCAATGAAACAGGTTAAGGGGCTCCGCATAATCCTGTAAAATGCGTTGCTCCTCAGCGATGCGAATCTGCCGCGCCTCGTGGCCTTTTCTTTTGTTCTGATTCGCCTCCAGGATCCAAGCCGCCTGCGCCAAGCGTGACTGATGCCGTTTTTCTGCCACAGCTTGTTGTTCCAGCTCCATCTCCTCAGCTGGTGAAGTTGGTCAAAAATCAACTGTTTAGTGGCTCTCATCGGTTGATGCAACTTTCTAAGAATGGTGAGATTTTATGGAATTCCCCTAATAAACAGAGCAACAAACAACACTCCAACGAGGTTGAAGTGTTTAAGACATGCTCATTCCTCCTGTTCTGACCGGAAAGCAGTGTTGAGAAGCATGCGCTTGGCTGGGTTGGTACTGGGAAATCAACGTATGCATCCGCAAACTATAGGTGCATGTTGTATCTGCCACTAAGACCATGCAGGTGAATGCCAGTGCTATTACATTTGACATGCTACTGCTTGATGTCCAACTCGAGCCAGGTATGGCAAGCCTAGAGCCTAGTGGGTACAAGGAATCAAGACCCTTCCAGCACTTTGCAGCGCATTTAACCCCAAAGCACGTCACTATTGATGGCATATTGTATTGCATTGTCATCTCATGCTGATCTCGTATCACCCAATCATCTCAAGTGGGTTAAACGTTAAAACCTGATTTTAGAGAATCAACCAAAGTCCGAGGCAAAGAACCTGGGACATTGTATGAATACAATTGAATACCAAAAAAAATGTGATGTGCAATAAGTTTTTGGTCGTTTCAAAAATCTTCACATCTTCAAGGCAAGTGACCCGGGTCGCACGTTGCACCAAGCACTTGTCTTCATCCAACTTCTTCTCCCGTTCGGCCTCCCGCCGTTTGAAGACCTCCTCGGCCTGTGCTTCACGGTCTCGGACCACCTGCTGCACCTCCAAGGTGGCCAATCACCAAACAAATCACTTCAAAAGTGCCAGACACTGCCAAACCAAAAAAAACAAAAAAACTGAATGGCACAATGGGTGGTATAGCTTCGACAACGCTTCGATGGTCCATCCTCCCATCAAAAGCATTCAAAATCATTGATATCTGATGATATCTGGTTGTTTTTTGGTCAGCGCCTTGTGGAGCCTTTCCTCCGCTTTTTGTACCTGGTCCCTCTTCCAGCGTTCAAGCTCCGCATCCTGCATCTCACCTCAGGAGGAACATGCAGCAACCTCTTTTCAGAAAACATTCAATGCATCAGTCATTAGAATTCTATACATGTGAGCAAAGTTGCATGCCCTGTCATTCGGCGCCCATGAACAAACGGAAATGTCTGTGATTTTGTCTACGCAGCTCCCTGTCCTATTTTTCGAGCATGTTTTAGGATGCCTGCAGGGCCTATGAGCGCTACTCAAGCCATACCCGATGGATATCCAGAATCCAAATCAAACAGATAGAGAGAGGGCAGGAAAATCTATGGACACAAAAAGCGCAGGCTACCCCAGGCTGCTCTTTCGATTTCTTTTGCCCAAGTGGCAGAACTTCTTTTCAGCTTCAGCTGCTCTCTGCTTCTTTGAATTCTTCTCATCAATCTGCTGTTGAAGATATGTTCGAATCTCTGTCTGCACATTTTTCTTGGCTTCCCGCTTCTGCAAGGCTTCCAACTCGACCTCCTTTTGCGCCAACTTGGCCACCTGCGACCACTTCAGCAGCTGCTCCTCAGCTGACACCCGGTCGTCCGGTTGCGGCATCCGCGCCGACGCCGGCGCTGGTGCTGCAGGCGGCACTTGGGCCGGCGCCACAGGTTTCGGGGGGTCGCGTTGCGAGAGGGAGCCTGCCGTGACAGCGGAGTAGCCTGTGTCGGAGCGGGCGCCTGCAATGATGAGGCGCGCTTCTGCTCTGCACAAGAGGCGTTTCAGGTTGGCCTCTGACACACGTCCACTGGCCAAGAATTGATCTACTTCTTCTTCTACCACGGCAGGTCGTGCATTGGAGAGACCTAAGATGCGATCCAGGTCCTGCCAAAGGAGGGATTTGAAACTCAAGATCTGCTAGTTCAATGTGATGACAACCTCAAACAGGTCACAACACGCGGTCCTTGAGAAGATTCTGCCGCAGCTGCTGCTGGTCCTTCCCTCTGAGGCTACCTGTTCCATTTTCTAATAGCCATGTGGAGGCCAGATTTGCCATTTGGCAGACCTGCGCCACAATGGCGCCACCAGCGTGTGGCCCTACTAAAGACTATGACTGAAAGATCTTGAGCAAAGAAAGCGATGACCAGTACATCAAAGACAGAGAAATGAAGACCACACAAAATCCAACCACCAGGTGATTCAAAGTGACCTTTTTGGGATGGTTAAGTGACCCTTTCAAGGGGTTAAATAACAGATCCATGCTTTGGGATTTGATGATCAGTCTAGTTGGAGCCAAAGCTTGATGGATTCAACCTGGCAGAAAATCGTGAGGTAGCTCCTCCAAAGGTTGATTTCAAGATCCACACGCGTTTCATTCATGTCATCTGCTGGGCAGCTGAGGCTAAATTCTGAAAGATGCCACCTCCTTCTCGACAGCACAAAGGAAGCAAACAAAAGGCACGGAGTTTCTACCAACTCAATGTGATTACATCAGAATTGTGAAAGGACCTATTTTCATGGTAACATGACTCAGCCACGACCTCAAAAATCCCGAGGGCGCGATGATTCTGATAGACTGATCCTGTATCTACAAGGTACTGCAAGCACGGCTACCAAAATTACGACCTGGGACAGTCAGTTCGGAAGTACCACCCGTTTTAGCAGCCTCAATGCAGCTGGCAGAAACGTCTTTCCAGTTTCAACCCAAGCAACTGGTCTGTGAGGATGTTGGTCAGGCGACTATTGCTCAAGGCTGATGCAACTTTTTTGCCTCACGCAGCGGACTGGCGAGGTGCCATCACATTCTGGGTCCATATCCCTGCGGGCACACATGTGTAGATTACCACCTTTATCTGCACGACATATAATGCATGTATGCAGATAGCGATGAACTTGATATGTATGCCAAGAGACTTACAATAGTCATTGTTATTATCATCAACCGCAAATAATTTATGTATATCATCTAAGATCTCAAAAGGGTGCACCACCGAATTCGCACTGCCAGTTTGCCAATGGATTCCAGCCCAGGCACTTCCGCTCCGCTTCACCACATTGTCTAGTGCCAGTTTCGCAGCTCGAGCACTCATTTGTGGCTGGAAGATGCTACCATCCTCAACGTGGCAGGAAGGGGTTCCGACCTGCCCTCCCTTCATTTTCCTATGGCCTCTCGGTTACCAAGAAAGTCACGATCAGGAGACTGAACAAATGTAGCAAAAAAAAAAAAGCATATCATAGCATGTCAGCAACCTGCCGGAAAAAACAACCAAAAAATGGAGTCACTTTCTGAGAGATGGCGTTCTTCAGAGGATGCTTCGATTCAACGCCGGGTCGGTAAACCCCGATATGAATTTCCAAGCCCCTCTTATCATTGTCCCTAGTTCCATCAGCATTTTATAGCTCCGGCATTTGGCATTTTCACTCTGAACCCCCCAATTCACCACCTCCAACCTCAAATCTAAGCATCCCCCTTCCCAGCCCCAACCCTTCCCAGCCTGGGCATCTGGATCGCCTCCACTCCCAAGACCACCGCAGCTCATCCAGGTCTCCGTTGCAGCCAAGTGATCCAAGTCATGCTCCGTCTTGACGAAGGCATGACACCGCCCTGCTAAGGCAAAGGTGAAGGTAAGTTTATGATATGCCCTGTTGACATCTGCTGACTGCAATGCGAGAATTTTTTGGGACACTTCGACTTCAAGCTGGAAGTGAGCAACTATTCAAGTATGGAGTAACTGCTTTGAAAGTACTAGGAGCCGTCCATGATGCCGGCCGTGCCGATGTTCCGCCTAAGTCCTTGGTGGCAAGCCAGTTGTAGGACCCAATCCGCCAAGCGCCGTTGTGGTACCACATGCATTCCTGGCTTCCCTCTCCTTAGTTGCCCAAACTTGTCATTCCTTGGAAGGTGGGAAGTTCCGAATCGCAGCACTTGAAGAGCTTGGCACGAAAACACCAACCCCTTGACACCTGCAATCAAGAAGCCCTGGCTATAGACCTGCTTTCCGTTGAGTTCTGTGCCATCTGCGGTGAAGGTCCCATTTAAACCTCAGCAAAGGCAGTGGATGTGAGTTGTTGGCTGACGCACCATCTTTTCCCATCAATCTTCAGAACATGGCACCGAAGTTACTACCCCAACTTTGTCAACTTCCTAGTTCTCCTGTCTCTATCCATCTTTGACCTTCTTGCTTATACATCAGATGGCCGGGAAGCTGAATGAGGGGTAAACCTGTAAACCCTTCAGCTGCCTACTATTGACCAAAGTCTCTCTAAAAGACACAGCCAGGGAATTCTCCCTCCCTCCCATTTGTTTTCACAAAGGATTTCATCCCAACAGGATCTGCTGCCCTTTTTTTCGGGCTGCGGCGAGGTTGTCAAGCAAGCTTGCCAAAACTTTCTGCACGCGTGCTTTAGGCAACGAAGCCCGGCACAGGCAAACATGCCGATTCTACGTGCTCGTTTGGCAACATGGCTGTGGCTGGGCCAAAGCAACCAAACAAAAAAGCGCCATAGCACATAGAATGAGGCACTCACAACTCACAACCCGATAGACTTCCAAAATCCTCCAAATACAGAACCTCAGGAGGTGTCGGGTCGAACCTGAAATACATACACACACCCAAAAGATCACGAAAGATCCCAAAAGGCCAAACTTCAAAAGCTGTTGCAAATCCAGACTTCCACCTTAGAAAAGGACAGCACCCACAAGTACTAGCTGAGCTGAGAGACCCTTTGCACATGTACTGGAAATTCGGAGGCTTGCCCCCGGTAGCACATGGCACTTCATAGCTCAAGTAACTAGTCTGCAACTTGGGCCGTTTCACCCAACAGTCAAGAATAACACAGATTTGTGTGTGGTTGGTCTTCAACTGTCCCTGCGTAGCATCAATCACGAAACACGGTTGCCAATTCTTGAATTCATCCCATCTTCTCATTGGCATTTTGCTGAGCATGGCTTTGGCAGTGCAGCTCAGCAAAAAAAGGTGACCAGTCCTTCCAAAGGTTCTGGGTAGGTTGAAAAGGAGAAGAAAACAGATTCCAAGGAATGCTAGCCCTTCCATGCCCCTGCTGGAAATCCCTGGCAAAAAGTAAAAACCGGATCAATGACAGCCAGCCTTGAGGAAAACTATGGAAAACCTTTGGAATGCCATCCAAGCATCGAAGAAAATGGAAGTTCCCTGCAAGCACTCCTTCCCGCCATCCAAAAAACACACGGGAACTTCAGAACGTCTGAACGTCTTACCCAAAAAGCCATCTCTCAGTGTCACCCGCATCAAAGTGTGAATGAAGGGTCATGGTGTCAAGGTGTCAAGCTCATGAGCCCAACATGTATCCCGCAATAGCCAAGATAAAGGTATCTGCATCAGAGCGGACTCTTTGGAGAAGCATCAGCTGGCAGAGACTTAAAGCTCGTTCCTGAAGCTTGAGGCACCCAACGAGAGGGCACAAGTGGGGAAGGG
Source organism: Breviolum minutum Mf 1.05b.01 (assembly GCA_000507305.1). Lineage (NCBI taxonomy): Eukaryota > Dinophyceae > Suessiales > Symbiodiniaceae > Breviolum > Breviolum minutum. Next base: position 21,714 of record DF241598.1, on the reverse strand, counting down.
CACATCCAAGGCAATTCAATACAGAACTTGGTTGACCAACACAGGTGGTGATTGGTGTAAAGTTTAAAAGTCTTGCTGTCCATTATCTCTGATCTATGTAACTTTATGCACCTCTGAAAAGCAACCCTGTTCAGTAACTTGCTAACCACGAAAAAACTCCTGTGGAGCATCGCGGCTCACATCACTGACAAGCATCCCATTCAGATGATGCCTCACATGCACGAATCGCGCCATTGAAAACGTCCGTGTCTGGTTGAATTTGCAGGTCGTCCATCGCTCCAAATAAACTCAGGGCAAGCTCCCACTTCTGGTCTCCCCTCAAAATATTGATGGCAGCAGCAAAGCTGAAAACATTTTGTTCGCTAATGGTGTTTTGGAACAATCTGATAGCTTCAGGCCATTGCAATCCTTGACCATAGGCTGACATGATTGAGGTGTATGTATACGAATCTGGGAGCACCTCTGCCGATGGCATCTGTTGGAACAATGTCAAGCCCCATCGCCATTGCTTTGCCTCTTTGCACACGCCAATGGCAGGAGTCAAGCCAACCACATCTGTTGTCAACTGGAAACTTGCCATAATCAGGCACACATTCAAGGCCTTGCGTTTCCCAGCAAACCAATTCAAACATCGACTTTGACTCATGATTGATTGTTTCGATGTTCATCCGTGACTGAACCTAAACCTTACTACTTTTGTGGCACCAGCACTACGACCTAACAGCCTTCAACATATTTTTTTTAGTCTTGCGCTCCTCCTGCCATTGGCCGCTGCTCTCGCAACTGCAAATGGCTATGTCATAAGTGAGCGGCGTCAGCTGGAGACGCGTGGAATCGATACTCTGCAACAGCTGCAATGCATCCATACCGCAGTGCTGCCCATCAGCCAAAGCCCTGAGAGTCGCATGAAAGGAACGCAGGTCAGGTTTCAGCTGCGCACGTGGAAAATCGTCAAACAATTGGAGCGCCACGTTCCACTGACTGCATTGCTGGTATGCTATGATGGCAGCAGTCGAGCTCACAACATCGGGCTGGATCTCAGCCTCCAACATGCCTGGAAATCGTCTAAGTTTGGAGGATGTCTGGAGATGTTTGGAGTGATGCTATCAGATATCATTCAGTGAGTCATGTCATCGTCTCATTCCAAAGTGAGTTGTTACTTGAAAAATGAGTGCGGGTTTTGAGGGAAAATCGTCAAGTCCCAGATGCATCTGTACAGGCTGATCGCATGCAACCATTCCCCAGACACCTCGCAGGCGGTAATGGCTGCGCTGTAGCCTCGTCGGGGCAATTTTCTGGCAAAACTGCTTTATGAGCTAGTGCTGATTTCATCATTCACCATCATTGCTGTTTTCACAAACCTCTCAACTGGTAAGATCAGTATCATTGCATCATGTAGGTGAAAATGATGACCAACTAGGTCACCTCCCCTTTCCCATTCATGATCCACTTCCAGGGGTTTTGTTGCAAAACACCTAATGGCTGAAGCATGGATTAATCAAAGTTGCTCACCACATTCCCTGCAATCTGGTTCTGTGACATGGTCTCCATCACAGCCAGTGCCCATTGCCAATGACAACCACAGCTAATCAAAGTGCTGAAGGCAAATACATTTGCTTGAATCTTACCTCAAGAAGTGCTCGTGGCTGCTGGTGTTTGGGAAGGAGTGGGCACTTGGACCATCTAAGGAGAAATGTTGCACGCCAAAGTGCACAGACAAAAAGCAGCCAAGTTGCTTCTTGACATTTCGTCAAATAATCCCACAGCATGCTCCCAGGCAGTCTCTTTACAGGCGCTCATGGCAGCACTAAAACTGAAGATATCCGGAAAAATGTGTGCTCGCTTCATGGTTTCAAAGAACTCGAGGGCCAGTTGCCATTGATTTCCCTTCTCCTTTGTAGACAGACTCCAAAAGCAAACTTCAATGGGATGAATCTTGGGGGACAACTGAAGCTGGAAAACTTTTAAAGTTTGCATCAATCGCTTGCCCCCCGTGAGTCAATTTGGGTGAATGCCAAAACGTAAGTTGCCATGATGTCATCCTTTAAAAAAGATGTCCCCACCAAGACTCACATGCGCTGATGGCCGAATTAAAAGTGACCACGTCAGGCTGCAACCTAGAGAATGACAATTGCTCGAAAAGGCTCAATGCCATAAACCATTGCTCACCTGAATCAGGGTTTCTCTTTGACCCCAAAAGCATTCGTTTTTGTTTGGAGCAGAGTGGCAAGTCGAAACTATCCACCTGTATAGGTTGATAGTCAATATGTACAATCCTGATCTCAAACATTCATTTGAAGGAGTAGGTCCACTCTCCATGGATATCATAGCAATCCCATTTGAAGGGATCTTCAAAGAGATCGTAGCTGTCTGGGTTAAGGTTGCCTCTATCCCTCAAACAAAACAAATGCTACCTTGACCGTGCCAGTTTGGACTGAGTGACTCTTCTGACATATACTGATAGCAGAATTGAAGCTCCACACATCAGGCTGCAGGTTAGCTGCTGAAATGGCCTCAAACAAATCAAGGGCTCGGGAGAGTTCCCCTCCCTTCTCACAGGCACCTAGCAGTGCATTGTAGCTCACTACATCAGCCTCGAGGTGCAGGCGTGACATCTCCTTACGTGAAGGAGATGTAGCCAGCATAGACCCCAAACAGGTAAAAGAAACTCACCATGAGTGTATGAAAGAGAAGGTTGAAATTGAAAGGGATAGGAAAGATAGGAAAGAAAACAATAATTACATGACATAGCAAGCACACAGAGGCATGCTAGTAGAGCTGCAAAAATCATCCGGCCAACACATTTAGCACGCAAACAAAAACTGGGAGGCAAGTAGAAGGAAATGCTTGTATATAACTGCTAGTAGTAGACCTTCAAAGTTTTCGGGTCAACACATCTAGCGCAGCCATCCGGCTTTTGTTCGTTAAAGAGTGAGAACCCCTCACAGGTAAAAATGTTTAGGGAAAACGGATTCTGCAAAAAAAACAGTCACAACCAACACCTTCACTACACTCAAAACAAGGATAAAAGCTGCTGCGATGGCAATAATGAAACCGAGCTTCTTCAAAGAGCATGCCTGCCTTTTGCCAGAGATGGCACTGTGCACAAGTTGAAATCCCCACATTGAAATTTAAAACATCCAGCATTTGCTGTGGCTCCTGCCCAAGAATCTCCAGCACCACAAATGCAAGGTCGCCCCGCTTTGCTTTGGCCAACAAAGTCAAAATCTGCTGAATTGCCCTGGCATCCTGCTGAAAAGGTGCTACCAGCATCCTCACCTGCGTTGTCTTGATGAACCCCGGCTTCATCTGCAGCAGCCTGGCCGCTGCATTCTCCCGCCCTAACGACATCTTCTAGCTGCTGAAGAGGACAGCCATGACTCAGCCATGACTCAGCCATGACTCAGCCATGACTGCACCCGCCAAGGCTCCCATTGATCCACTCAAATCACAGCAACGGACGGATCATGGAAGGAAAACGGATCTTCAGCAATCGAATTGCTCGGCCAAGGCACAGCTGCTATCGCCATCAAAGCCACTGAGCTGCACTGCATCTTGGGACTCCGCAGTGCCATTCACCACCTTGGGATTTTTCAGGGAAATCTGTGCATATCTGCTATATCAGCCCAGCTTGTATCGCTATGAGTTGTGGAAGATGTCTTGAACTTCACCCCCTCTTCCAGGAACAAAGCAAGCACTTTCCTAAACGGCTTGTAGCTCAGTGACAAAGGAAGTTTGCGAACTCCGGCATTGTTTCAAAGGTCTTTGTGGAAAACAAATTTCAGTTTGGGGGTGATGACAAGACCAGCTCATGTAAAAATGCCTGCCTTGCAGTTCCTCTGGGAGTGGACATGTGAAAGAATAAGGTATTGGTAAACAGGGCCCTTCTGCTACAACTCTTGTTGCGGCTGGCTGCTTTCCGGCCCATTTGTAGAACGTTCCCCTGAAGATTGCATCCAAGAATCCATGGATTATGATTCAACCCATCCAAAAGTAAGAAATCGATCCAAGGGCAGTTTTTGCCTGTCCAACTTCAATCCTTCTTGGCATGTTTGTTTGTTCTACTAACTTGGCGCTGAAATTATCTACAGACATGTGCAGCTACATGTGGCGACTTGTGAGTACTGCAGCTCCCTTGTATGATACATGTATATACATACAGTATATACATGTGTCGTAGTCATGCTCCCTTCTGTCAAATGATCGCGTATGAACTACATATGCATTGTATAAGTGACTCAGATTGGCTCAGTATACTTGCTGAGCCCCGTAGTTTGCACGACAAGGTACACCGGGAATCTCCTCAGGTTTAAGCTCTAGGGGCCTCAAAGAGAGGATTCATCGATGGTTTGAGTGACTCAATGCTGGATGGTGATGTGCTTTGCTTGTTGAAGACTTTTGTTGGATGATGTTTGTTGGTTTTCTTGATGGTGGTGTGTTTGTGGATCGAGAGGTGATATCGTCTTCGTTGTCGAATGTTGGATAGGAAAAAAACCGCAGTATATGGCTGGTTAAAACAGGATCTTCCCCACCTTCCCGAACTCTAAAATCACGTCCAATAACAGTCTCAGGTTGTCACACCTTCTCCCGCTGCAATGATATTTTTCCATTCCTCTTTCTTCTGCTTTCGCTTGATCCAACCAATCAAAAAAACGGTTGGAATGGTTGGAAATGCCAACAGCATCACTGAAACCAGTCCTTTCCGGGTTCCATGATTTAAGGCGCCGCACATGGACCCGGAAACTTCCTGCTCGGCCGGCAGCCGCGCCTCCACAGCCTCCTGGTTCAACATCAGAATGGTTGGATCCAGACATGACATGACATGACAGCAAAGCCCCTGAGGTTTTCAATGACGTAACCTTAATCTAGCGTAAGTAGAATCTTCAGCCAATCAATTCAGAAGTGGGTGGCTTATTTGGATCTGCAGATATACCGCATGTCTGAAGCATCTTACTGCAGAACTCCAAGACCTCAACGGCATTCCATTGAGCCCAGGTTTTTCAACTCGTCCTCTTTTGCTTCTTTCACCTCTGGCACGTCCGCCTTGACCTCCGGCTCTATCCTGTGATCCATCACTCATGTCCAAGAGGGCGCATAGCTTCAATATTTCTTACATGAGGAATCACTTGGGCCAATCTCTTGCACCTGTTGGTCCTAAATCAAAAGATATCAATAGTCTTTTCATTCTATCAGCAGTCCTACGGCATTGAAATCAACAACCTTCCACGGTAGCCCACACGGAGCTTTCAGCCAACGCAGGCCTTTCATTTTTGCTCTTCGCACGAGGCTGAGCCTGTTGAAAGCACCAGGCCAAAAGCACTTGAAAATGTTCCAATTCCAATACATCGTCTATATCTCATATAACAATCATATGGCAAAATTTCATCCCTCGAGTCATCTCAGCGAAGTCTATGAAATCCCCTTGGCAGGTCCCTCGCCTCAGCTCTGACCATGGTTTGAGTCCATGAGGACCGTGTTCCACCGCCAAAACTTTGACTCCGCCTCGTGGTGGAGAATGACAATCTGAAGATACTACGATTGGTAGATTGGTATGGTAAATCAGTGCTCAACGCTCAACGCTGTATGCTCCCAAAGGTTGATATGGACCCTCTTAGAACCTCATGTCCAAAGGCAACCTGCCTTCCAATCCAGATTGGTCCCATCTGTCGGGTTCATACAGAGCTTTGGGGAGAATAGGTGGCATTTACCTAACCAATCTGCTTTACAGCGCGATGTTGTTTTGACTGCAGAGCTTTGTTGAAGGCACAACTGTGCCACCAATCCTTAATTTGTGGTTGGGGTCTACGGCTTGGATCTGAGGAGCTAACTTCATCTTGCAAGCTTCATTTTGCATTTACCGTCTTTTTGTTCAGAGCAACTTTCTGCACTTCGTGAGGTTTTAACTTTCAACTCAACTTCTTCGTTTGGAAGAAACCATCTGACTGGCCACCTTTCCAAGTCATTTTCACGGTGGCCTGAGATCCTCCTTGGCCCTGGGGCCCTTGAAGAGGGACACGGAAGAGGCCTTGACTTCTGTCATGGCTGTGGAGGCAGACTGGTGGAACCATGAAACGATGGAAGAGGTGAAAATGGAATGTGAAGGCCTGAAAAGGGGTTGACCCAATGCCTTGAATAGTTTGACCCGAGTCTTTTCGATTCTGAATTAGTACCATCCCAAATGACAGTCTGCCTGCCTGTTTCTGTGTGTCTATCTTATCTTATCGTATCTATGGGCCAGGGTTTGGATGGCAACACTCCTGGCACCAAATCACATCATGACACATCTGCCGAACCACAGCACCTGGAGAGATGTGGATCCGCCACAAACACTGCTCCTGGCCTGGTGACGAGTGAGGCCAGCAGCTTACTCAATGGGAGTTGGTCTTGATGTGGGTGTGCCCGTTGGTGTGACAACTACGGTTTATGGTTGCGATCTTCAAGCTCATTTGAGCAGTCAAGATATGTGAACAATTGCATTGAGGAAAACAAAGCTTCAAGGGGAAATTCAGCGTTCTCCAACACTGTTTTACTTGCCAATTGGACAGTTTGTCACAAAGGCTTGAACTTCTTCCAACACATCACTGCTCACTCATGAAGATGAAGTTTCCATTTGGCATGTGACGTACTTGGCAAGGACCTCTTTTTGACAAGAATGCGTACCCAGGACTGTCACTAAATGCAAAGGTGTATTGTGGCCCTGGTGTCAACATTCAACATTCCTAGATCCTGCACACATCTATATTGGAATGCTAATTTGGGATTCTCAGCCACCTCAATTTCCCCCCAAACTCATTGAGCCCAAGGCTGTGCGATGGAAGCCCTTCTGGGAGCCACGTTTCCACCGTACCAAGGATCCCTCCAGCATGATGTCTCCCTGGAACGGCCAAACAAAAACAAAGGTGGCATCAACGACTAGGTGTGTAAGGGGAGCAATGTCATCTTACAACATGAGTCCATGGAGTTCATTGCGATCCTGTTCCCATCAAATGCAATTCAAAAACGTTTCTCTTCAGAGTTTTGAACACGGTTCTAGTGCATGCGGTTGCATGTCGAAGGACTTCTGGAAACTTGGAAGGATGTGAACACTAACGGAAGGCCTTGCTGTCCAAAAATTGACCAACTGACATCTCGATAGACTCAAAGTCTACAGTGCACAAGTTCGGGTGGAGTGGTGGTTGTTGAATGCTTAATTTGCTCAAAAGACTGCCTTTTCACCGACCACCATGTAAGCATACTACCTACAGTAAACAGTATACCAATCTACAAGTCAATGCTGCCCTCGAAAAGCTCACGCTATGACAAGCGCCCGAATTTGAGCTGAGAGAATGGAAAAGGGCCGAGATCAAGCCTGAAAAAGGAGCATTGCCACCACACCTGGCTCCAAGTCAAGAGGATGGCAATGTGGAGGTTTTAGTTCTATGATGCTTTATGAGTGAAACTCCATTTGATGTTCAACTGGTTCGTTGTCAAGGCTCAAGCATTGGGACACAGAGAATTGGTATACCTAGCACTACTAGCAAATCCAAAACCCGGGGATCAAAGGCTAAGCAGAACCCATCTGCGCATCCACAGGCCCAAGCAACCTGGGTTTTAATCACCACGCCAAGGATATTGCTGTGCTAATGCTGGGCAAATGTTACCTTTCCGGCCTGGACTGGTGAATGCTGAAATGTTCAGGTTGAAACTATCATGATCAAGGATGTTCTATTCTGAAATGATCATGCCAGTCGCTGTCATGGCTTGTCCATTTGAAGGGGTAGTGGAGGCCTGACGGAAGGGCCACTCAATCTGCAAAATTGAATGTGGTCCATGGTCTGAAAATGTGGGGGAATTAAGAAGGAGAGCAGTGTTGCCTTTCTGCAATGACATGTGCAACACCTACAGTACTCCTCACACTTTAGTAAGCCAAATCCATATGCCTGCAGCATTGCCACAAAATATTGCAGCTCATGGTTGATTGATCTAAGAGGGAATCAAAAGATGAAATCACATGACCTTTGAGTAGCACCTCCGGGAAATGTCACTGCTTAACTAAGGGAATTATATGCTGATGAACTTATTTTGCTGTATGCAAGTCATGCGCATGTCATGCACTGCAAGAACATCGACATCAACAATTTTGACTGATTTGGGATACTTGCTCACTGGAAGGTGAAACATGCAGGCGCCTCTCTTGTCGAAGCATATTTTTTCGTATGGCCATTGTTTGGACCATAGCAACTACAATTTTTGGTATAGTAACCTTCTGAATTAATCAAGCAGCTCAGGGTGAAAAATGTCGTCCTTAGCGGGTCAACGAACAAAAAGAAAACTCAAACCTCGATCGAAATCCAAAGGTATAGCTCCATCTCGATGTTAAACAACGTGATTTGGTTTCTCGACACGAAGCAAGTTGGTCCAAAACTCAGGTTGAAACAACCACCCTGAGGGCACCCCCCTTCCAGCATGCAAGTTTTGACTCTAGTGAGTCACCAATAAAAGCAATGTACAAATGACATGACCATGCTAATCTCTTGAATCATTCAACTCAAGACGCCAAGAACATTCATGAAATGTCGACAGCTCGCAGCCCAAATGACTGTAAGCATTATATATGATATCAAGAAATTCCCTCCCCAAAAAAAAACACGGTCAAAGCCCAAGTTTCTACTCTATAAGTTGAAGTTCAAGGCCGTCATATGCAGGTGGTGCTGACCTCTTCCACAAGGCTACCAGGGCCACAGTCATCACGGCCATGGAGGATAACACAGCACCGCATGTGGCGATCGACATCCGGGGCCGGTTGGCCCCAGGTGGTGACCAGTCCTCATGTGGATCTTCTGGATCCTCTGGTCCTCGGAAGGTCACCACTTCCATGTTATCTGAACGGTATGTGTGTACATTATCTTCTTGTACGTATTCTTATTTACAGTAATAATTTTATATGATGTACAGAAATAGTAAGAAGAATCACATGTATAATATGTATGATCCAACTTCAAATACAACTCTACAACATAGATACTGTACATCTATTAAAATTTGTGATGTCCGTGTGTGCATGTGCTTGTGTGCTTGTGGGGAACTACAAAAGTTCCATCAGTGATTCTAGAGCTTTCGTAGTTGGAACTGGAATTCCGATCTGTTGGAATATCTACTGCTTGATTGGAAGTCGGGATCTCTTTAGATCCGACTGACATGCTTAAAAGGATGGCCTGCAACAAGGGGAGCGGAGGTCAAATACCAGTCTTTGACCATAAGGAGATTTACATATCTTCTGTGGCACTTGTGGAGTAGTAAGGCTTCTGAAGGGCCAACTGGGCTAAATTTCTAGATGTCTAGTGAGTCTAGTGTTGCAGAACCATTCTCAAAATTCTTTTAGATGTCTTCATCTATCCGTCAACCCTTCTAGTGACAATGGAGAGCCAAGACTGTCCAAGCTTCCTTCCTCTTCCCAATCTTCCAGAACCCGCTGGTCGCCAGGGCAGCCCAAGGCCTTGTGGTTGCAACACCATTCCTGTTTGGCTGGAAACCAGACCTTGGTAGCACTCGGCAATGGATGCAATGGCACAAACGTCACAAGAAACAGGTTGTTTGGGAAGCAAAGCTGCCACCAGTTGCGAGACAAAGCTTCACTCAAATCCTGAATCCTTCAACTACAAAGTGCGAAATTGTCACCATGCTGGCAGGAGCCAACTCCTACCTCTCCACCACTCCCAAAATCTCCCAGGACCCTCACCAACATAACAGTCACCTCTTTCAACCCATGGCCCATGACTCATACCTCACCTGCAGCTAAGTTTCCATCTGCCACATCTCTAAGCCCTCATGGCAGTCGAAGGGATCCTTCCCTAACCTTTGACCTCCCAGGGATGTCGTAGGCGCCGGGGTAGGCTTCGGTGTAGAGGTGGGTACCTCAGTTGCCCGTTGCGAAAACGCCAGGTACATCTCAGGTCCAGGATTTGTAGCAGCTATAGTCACCTAAAACTATGGACATCCCAGCACACGAAAATAGTTTTAAAAAAATGTAGATAAGAAGAAATACTGTAGGACCTGTAGGACATCCAATTTCATAAATTATGGTTTCGAAAAAACCAAGAGAACATGAAGATAGTGAGAATGACATTTACCAGCCCAGATCCCACATCAGAAAATCCCTTTGAGACTAAGCCACATTTGCTGCACCAAGACAGGCACTACCTGCAAGGCATGGCAGGTGGAATTCGGACCAATGCCTTGATACTTCAAAACCTGTTGCGGTTTTACTGGCAACTTGGTGCCTCGCCCGGAAATGAATATATAATATATGAATCTTGGATATATGGGAGCATCAGGCATTCAACGTATGAAAAATGAGTCAGGAAAAACACTGAACATGCAGACCGCATGGAAAGATATCGATCTCTTGAAACTCGTTTGGAAGGATCCGAGCGGCTGATGGGACAGTTGTCACATAGTCCCTTACACTCCCGCAAGACCAACGCATGAGCCAGCTGGCAAGGCGAGATCTCACCTTACCACAAAAGACAAAGATGAAGACGAAGACAGCTCGGCAATTTTTTGCCAATGGATGAAGAAAGCAATGCTGGCTGATTCCCTGATTCCCAAACCTTGCCAGAATGAAGCTTTTGAGTCGTGAGTACTCTCTGCAAACCTAGTGGGATCTTGGACTTCTTCACGACAGTGTGTCGACGGAGTCTCTTCTTCCTATATAGATATCCTCCCACGAAGTAGCCTCTTCAACAAGTTTCGAGGCTCATTATGAGCTCCAAGGTCTCTTCTCAAAAGCGAAGGGAAATCCTTTGAGCATTAATTATGTAGTACACCAAGGCACCTAGAAAGGTATGCACCGAGGCGAAGTGAATCCTTTCCTCGCAGGTCACCTGGAATCCCCCCAACTAAGTCCCGAGATGGTGGAAACAGTTTGGTAGTGGAAAAGTGAAGTAAAGTGCAGGTTGATGGAAAACATCTGATTTCTAGGCTGAAAATCATGACAACGCAGAAAATCGGCCACGTAAGGTAACTAGTCTTCAGTGTTTTGGGAAGAGAAACCTCATGGGTCGGTATTCAACGTTTTATTGCTTCCCACCTTGACGTTTTCCAAGGTGCAATGCCTTTGGCAACCTGGAAAGGTCGACGTGACGGTCATGGTCCTGCAATCCCGACAGCCAGGACATGGAAGCATGGAAGCAACAAGAGTCTCCAAAGATACCAGTACTCATTCGTTGCAGGTTCTCCTTCATTGTAAGATTTCTTGGGTTTTAGCAAGCGATAAGTGAATCATGCATGCACTGCAAACACATGATTGAGACTTGGAAATGTGCCTATTTGTCTTCTATCGATTTCCATCGTGCTTCTAGTGGCTTGATCGTGGATCTCTTACCTTTTGGCTGCATGTATAATTTGCATTATGCAATATACAGTATTATATACAAATATGATCAAATATGCATGAACAGTGTGTCCCGAATAGTTGGTTAATAGCTGGATCTGGAATCGGGCACTCATTACCAGGTACCTAGTAGAAGGCCTTAAGCTTCTATGGACCGAACCTGACAACTACTTCCTTGAGAAGCATCGCCTACTTCCACACCACCGGTCCTTGTTGTGGTCTTGGTGATGGTGGTTGGCGGGCAGCCCCGGTCTGTATGCTTGCAACACCAAATTTTCTTGCCGGGGGACCAGCCATGGACCCAGTTCATGTAGCCACTCTCGCAATCAAACCTTGGCACCATGGGAACCAAACAGATTTTGAGTATTCTGGGGCAAGCTTTGGAATGAGGTACCCATAGCTGCCATAGATCTTCCAATGCTCTGAAACAACTGCTTTGCAATGCACTATTTGCTGCGATTTCTTACACTTGCCCCTAATCCTACACATCTCCTAAACAAAATTGGTCACATCTTCCCCTCCTAATTCAACAGCCAGGTAACGCATGCTGTGGGCAACCCATGCCCAGCTCCGCGCAGCAATGGGCTTGCTTCTCCACATCCCAGTAGAGGTGCACCTGAAGACAAAGGCCGCAAACAAGCGTCCCCAGTGCCCCCACGAATGCGACGGCTGGAAACACCATGCAGGTCACTGGGTATCCTGCGTTGTTCAGGCCGTCATTGCAGTCATAGACCGTGGCCCCAACTCGGATCACATCCTGCAAGAGATTTTAATATGATAGTATGATTCTAAAATGTATCCAAGGTGTCCCATGGCATTTCCAACCCTTTGCCTAGGTGCCAAAGGGGATGTCAGGTCCCTCAACCCTGCCTGGCTGAACAACATCCGCTGCGCCCCTTCAGCCTTCAACATGCGCCCTGTTGTGCCATTTCGGCAATGGCCATAGAGGGCGCAGCACCAAGCCTGTCAATGTGCCAGATGTCGATATGTGCGCATGTCTCATTGGGTGTGCCAGGCAATGGGATACAACTCTTCACAAATGAAGAAAATTGGACAAGGAATGATATGGACATGCCCTGGCTTTGAATGTTACCACCTTTCCATGCTTCCAATGCTTCCACGTATAGGGACCCTGGCCCCACTCGTGATCAAAAAGAATTCCATCACCGGGTGCTATATTTTTCAACTCATATATGCAACTTTACACCACCTTACCAACTGCAATGGGTACATCCAAACCCCACGGCCATTCCACGGAATCCCCCGAGACCTGCTGTTCCGCTCCTCGGATTTGCCTCAGGATGCTGGAGCCACATTGCTCCTCCGTCAGCTCTGTTGCTGCCTTGGAAGGTCAGTGGCGGCGGAGCTTGCAGAGATCCCCACACCACATGCGAATGGCAGGATCAAAGAGGCTTCGTCGTGGTAGCCATCTATTTACATATTGGGGCAAATCTGCATCCCAATGTTAGGATTTTGTGGAATATCCAATCTTGAATCAAAGTTGGCAACAACATTGACTATCATGACACAAGGCTTCGTCTGAACCAGCGTCTTCCACCATGATAAGATGCTTACAGCTTAGCGGAAATGCACGGCCGAGACACCAAGCGAAACAGCACCAGCACAGCCCATCCAAGTTTCATCTTCCCAATGTTGGTGTCTGCGCCTGGTCACCGCGCAGAAAACACCCGTTTCCAATGATGCAAATGTCAATTTGGTCACTTAATGTGGCGATGTCTCCTGATTTTGGGGGGTCTTTGCAATTTCAATTGCATCTTAACAACATCCTCTCTGCATCATAAAACTTCTTGACATGCAGAAAATAAAAACTGTGAGTGAAGCCATCCCCCTAACAAGTTCAGCAGGCTGTCCCTGCCTTTTGGGGCTGCCCCCGGGTCAACAATACGGCTCCTTGCTTGAGCCTGACAATGGAATGTAGAGATGGTTGGTTTTGAAAAGATCATATCATGTCTTAGTGGAAATTCTATCGCCAACTTATAACTTCATGCTCAAGCCGGGCTTGACTTCAACGAAAAAACATTCAATTTCACTTACACTCCACATAACAGACAAGAATCAGCAGCCCTGGCATGCCACGTGTCCAGGGTGTTCCGCACACTTTTTTGGCCTTTCGGCATGGTAAAACTTGCCCTACAGCTGACTACACCCCGTCAACTGTCAGGACACCAGTCCGTGCCAAAACCCTTGGGATGCTGGGCTTCAAGCCCGCTCACGGATGGGTTACTGACCGTAAGATGCACGCAGCATCAGGCTTTTCAGATGCAGCAAACGCTTAATCCTGGAGTGTCCAATACAAATGTCCAACACAGCGCAGTGTAATTCACAATGACATTCAACCCCGGCAGTTGTGCTGCAGCCCACATAAAAATTCTTCCGGAGTTTCTTGCTATATTGACAGGACTGATGGTAGTAATTAGCTCACATGGTTTCTGAAAACAGATGCAAATGGAAACAAGACAACCCTAAACACCCAAGCAGCACATGGCTGTTTAAGCCACCATCTTCGCTAGAAACTACCCAGGACGCACGATGTATTTTTGCGTGATTCCCTGGGAATTTTTTCTCTAATCAAAAACTCTTTCAGCATCCAATTCTCTGCTGGAACTGGTTGGGCTAAGGCCATGCCAAAAACACCCACTGTACATGATGTTTGGCTGCAACTAGGCCGCCCTTTTAACTTTCTCGGACGAACGATGTGAAGGATATAGGAATATAGGATGGCTGGAACCATTCAGGACTGTGAATTTCATGAAATTTCAAGATGCTTCTTCACGCATCTTCAAAGAAAATGTTGGCTTGTGCGGCTTGTCCAAGGTTCCATATCCCAACTTGTTGATGCAAACTCGGGCCAACTGATCCAATTGCTCAAAAGAGTTGCCCAAGCTGCAATTTAGGGGCAATGTCCAACTTTCTGCAACAAGGTGTGGGAAAATACCCAGTTCCAGGCAATGTGCGCAGCCCCCACATATCATCTTGAGAGGACTTGCAGTAAGGGAAATGCATACACCCGCATCAGCATTCAATTACAAATGTTGCAAACATGATTTCACCTACTTCCGCACTTGTTCAACAAAACAATAAGTCAGAAATGATGAGTCTTTGCAAAGCATCGCCAGGAGTCTGTGGGTACACACCGAGTGCTTGAAAGTACTAAATCCATATTAATTTTCAGCTCACGTGCCACTGCCATCCTGACAAGGAAGGAGCCAAGAGGTGTAAGAGTGGTGAATTTGATTGATTCCATGTCCACCCTAGATCCTCCAACAATGCTGAAGAAATGCCTATGTGCTTGCTGCAATTTTTGCTTTGCCTCAGATCCTAACTCAGGAAGTCTCTGCCCCAAATTCAGCCAAAACTTCTGCCATTGAGGCATTTCTGTCAACCCTTCCCACCCTCCTGCAGCAATGGATGTGCAAACAGCGATGGCAACTGTGGGGTGATGCTGGCTGCAGCAGCAATGACCTCTGCCGGGCTGTCGCCCATCTTGGTGGCCAAAGGATGCTGAGCCAGTCCTTGCTGCATGGCATGCATCTGAAAGAGCTGCTTTTACAACAACTGAACGCTCCAAGGCGTTGGATTGATTTCCACCTTGCACCAAGGACACCTACTGACCTACTGCTTCTACCTACACCATTTCCTTTTCTTCCTGCCTCTGTGATCAATTCGACTTTTCAGATTGCTGGAGTTCTTACACCCCCGACACCTCCACACCCCTCGACAAAGTCCCTGAATTTCCGCCAAAGCTTCTCTGCAGCAGCTCCCTTCGCCGTGTGGATAAGGCCAGGGGGTCGCCCCCGGGGCGGCAAGTGCCTCAAAATGCTGCTCTCCATTTCACAGCATCTGCCTTCCCCCATGCAGTCCAAGCATCCATCCAGGTCCCGTTGGAACAAGGGCCGGTGAGCGCGCCGCGCCAGCAAGAGGCAGGCATCCTTGCAAGCAAACAAAGTTGAATGCTTCTCCCACGGTTCCTCTTTTTGTCTACGCACCTTCAGAGAAGAGGCCAAAGCCATTGAAGCCAAACTTGAAAGAATACCAACATCAAGTCAAATGTCCTCTCGAGCCAGCAGAGGAACTTCAATAGCTACCACCTGACACAAGGGTCACTCAAGGGTCGCAATCAAATGTGTGTGGATCCAATTTCTGGACACTTTTTTCAGGAAAAACTAAGTATGGAAAACTCACTTTGCGAATCGACAATGGCAATGAACTTGTGGGTTTGCCTCACCAACTGCTAGGATTGTCATGCAGCAAATGGAGCCATCATGAGGCCAACACCACCACCACAACTCACGGCAGTGCAAACCGGGTCTTCAAAATCTCCTGGGTCCTACCCCAAATACATCATTTCCACTGGATTCTGGGTGTCCCAAATGTTAAGTCACACCCATGTTGGATCTCACATGACACAACCAAGCTACCTGACCTCCACCCTCTATCTCAAACCTCACCTTGCCCGGGATAGGCGCGTCATACCGCGGCTCGCGCGAGGTGAGTAGCAGTCGTAGCGGTGAATCTGCCAGGACCTCTCAAAGGTGATAAAGATCTTTGTCAAGCTTAGAGTTTCCAGATAGTTTTTGCCAATTGGACTTGTTCAGCAACTGCGGAATATCATATTTGCATATATTTGCGTTCTAAGTGTCCTCCATATATGTTTCCATTCCATCAAGTGGGAAACAGTTGAAAGTACCACTAGCTGAGGGGAATCTTTAAAGTTCAAGGATCCTCCAATCGGTCATCCAGAGCTGTCAAGGCTGTTAAAATGCTGAAGTGTTGACATGGCCCCTACAACACATGAGCTTCAATCTTCAATGATTAAACAGTTTCGCCCACATGCAAATGCCACACGCCCTGAAGCTGATTCCAAACCCTACAACTCTCAACTTTCCCAGGTCCACATCAGTCATGCCTCCCCAAGGAAGCCCCATAGCTCAGCTACTGCCTGAAAGATATGCATCAAGAAGGATCAAGGAACAGGAAAAAAAACGTCCTTCGTCAGCATGGATCCCTCATGAATGATCCCCATGGTCAGGTGACAAAGAATCCAGCCTGGCTGTCCCGCTGTGCCAAGCTCTCCTCAACCCCGTCAAGGGCCAAGAGTGTAGCAGGGCCTCGCTGCAAACTTGCCAGGCTTACTTGCCATTCAAATTGACAAATAGACAAATCGGCTAAAACCGTCCGACATCAAAAAAATATCACATTCCCATAAAACTCCAAGACCTTCAATTTAAGAAGTTAAACAGACACCCCCCGTCTTTTCTCCAGACAAGCACTGTGGCAGAGCCTGCGCGTGGCATCTCCTGCACTGCGGCTTTCAGGCGCTCCAGCACTTCCACAGGACCCAGGCCCGACCTCGTTCAAGGCATATGTATACGAGAAGATGTAATATGTGTGAGAGTATCGCACAAATATCGTGGGGATGTGTCTAACGACTCAACATGTCCTCAGAATGTTCTGAGGGACTCTCATTCAGTGTACCCTCGTTTGCTTACTCGATGTTGCTGACTAGCTAGTAACCACGAGGCCACCATAAATTTCCATACATTCACATTCTGTGACTGTAGTCAAACGTTGCAAGTGGCAAACCCGTCCCACACAGGTGGACTTCACATTGTTGCACTGTCTGCAACACATTTCTTTCACAGTGCCCTACCATGTCATACCACACCAGGTCACGCTCGCAATAGCTGCACACCCCGCAAGGGAGCATGTGTGGCTCGTCCACCTGCTGCAGCCTCTGCCTGAATCAAATTTTCGTTGGAAGCGAGTCTGGCAAGGAGTTGTTGCATGTCCCGCGGTAGGGTAACTCTTTCATATATGTCTTGACTTGCTGTAGATCACAGGGTGCTGAACAAGTGTACATGCTCCCAATGTGATAACGCGTTTGCAGAACACAAACTTCGGAGAGTCTCTCCAGGTGGGCCTCTGAAGGAGACCCAGGATCTCTAGCACGTGGCCAGCGGCAACCATGAGAGAAGAGCCTGCAAGGTCAAAAGAGGCGCCTTAAAGTGAAAATTCAATTATGTCGAAGTTCATTCAAAGTTCTGCAATGACATGTAATGAAGTCACAGTCCGAGTCTTCAGTTCGGCCATCCGTTGTCTGCTTTCACTACTGATACATGCACGCGATGATCCAAAATGCCTGTCCCCCGGCATAGCATAGAAGCGACAGAACTCCGACATCAGAGCTGTTTTGCCAATGCCCGCCTGCAGCTGTAAGGAAGTGGTGCCACAAAAAATCAAACACCCTACTTCAGATGGAACCTTGCTTCATGCCCATCAGAACCCTGGTAATGCCAGCCTTGCCATGGAGCCAAATCACCTTGCGCTGGCCCAGGAAGGCACTTGCCACAATAGCAATTGTAGCGCCTGTACGGGACCCCGGACTTCGCTAAGGACGGAACAAATACCGTACGGCAGTTATGTTCATGCAAATCCATCGATCTATACACTTTACAAGGACTGAGGCAAAGAACGGAAAATTCAGAGTGCAGTGCATCACTATCACTATATGATACTATATGTATATAACTTATAAACATTCCAAAATGAGTGATGCAAAGCCGCCATCGCCATAAGCTCGTTTTGCAAAAATACATAGGAAAGTGCTCATGTGCTTTGTGGACTTGCTGACTTCAAAAAATCATCTGCACGATCGACCTCTGCCAACGAAGTCTTCGACTGGTGGAGGTAAGTGGCTGAAGAGCCTAGTGTCAGTTCGAAGGTCTTGAGACTACGAAATTGTGATGCAGCTGTCAAATCCAGCGATGATGATGATGATGATGATGATGATGATGATGATGATGATGATGATGATGATGATGATGATGATGATGATGATGATGATGATGATGAATGATATCCTAGGACATCATGATCATTCAGCTCCAGCGCTGCTGCTACCAGGTTTCCCAACGACTCTGACGTTCGCGTCAGGGGCACTAACGGTGCTAAGCGCTCTGTTGAGCTGGAGATATTGTTGGGCACAAAACAGAAGTGGTCCGCCTGACTCCATTCATTGCCGAAAAAAAAGCTGAGTTGACAGAACAAAGATCACAATCAACAATCAGTGAATTATAACCTCATCCATCTTCCTCTACATACAATAATTACAAAGGTCGTGAACATGTGGTCCACCCGGCACCTCGGAGCGCAACCCAGGTTGTGGGGAGAGGCGCACAGAACGCTGGGCTGCTAGATAGGCACCTTTGGCAGCAACCTGGGTGGGTTGACAGCTCTCAGAGGGAGAAAGAAAAGATCCATTGATGTTTGCAAAGTTGCATTTGTTTTCGGACGAATTGAATAGGGGCCAATGTCAGCAGTATTAAAACAACAAAACATTGTACGTCAAAGCCATGTCTTGGAGGGGATTCCACCAGAGCCAAGCCACACTGATTGCACTGCTCCCTTGAGATACCGCGGCCGCCAAAGAACGCAGGAAGACTCTGAGGAATTCCCGCGCAGCCGCGTCAAAGACTTCACCTGAACGAAGGGGTCCCTTTACATGTTTTAAGCGGGAAATCATGTGGAAGCCTATCATTGAATCACTGCGCGTGCCAATATATGTAGACATTATGTGTATAATGTGGTGACGAAAGGCAACAACTACTACTTCTTCTACTACTACTACTACTACTACTACTCCTCCTCCTCCTCCTCCTCCTCCTCCTCCCTCCTCCTCCTCCTCCTCCTACTACTACTACTACTACTAC
>DF241597.1:0-74953 GCA_000507305.1 Breviolum minutum Mf 1.05b.01 | reverse complement strand
GTGGTGGTAGTGGTAGTAGTGGTAGTAGTGGTAGTAGTGGTAGTAGTAGTAGTAGTAGTAGTAGTAGTAGTAGTAGTAGTAGTAGTAGTAGTAGTATCAGTAGTAGTAGTAGTAGTAGTAGTAGTTTCACAAAGACAAGCGCCAAATACTACAGAAAGGTCCCTGCCACATATATATATATGTTCTATATCAAATCATCATCCTCAAATTCGTAATACGGTATCCCTCCAAATTTCAAGTCTGATATAATCGGTTCGCCTTTTGGGGGATGCTCAATCGCTATTATAGGGATAATTCGGGATACTAAATTATTTCGCTCAAAATGGCCAATCAAGTTTGCAGTAGAAAAAAGCACAATTCAGAACATGTGTCAACTTGGTTCCATTTTTCCACAAGATCAGCATCACATTCTTTGGGGTGTGCATCAGCTGTTTGGTCACCAGCGTTAGCATCAAGATCTTGAGGGTTCTTAGTACTGGATTCAGGGTTAACATCCTCATCGTTTTGATTTTCAGCTGGAGACTTGGAGCACTTGCCCCTGCCCCTGCCACGTCCACGGCCTGCAGGCTTCTTGCCGATGACTTTCTGGACCTTCGCATCTCGGCCGGCTTTGTCCAAAAGGGTCTCTGCTTGAGAAACCTTTTTGGCTTTCTGGGCCTGCAGGGACAACATGGAGGCGATGAGCAAATGTTTTTCTGCGCTTCTCTAAATATATATCATATTAATTTATGATTTGATATGTCTATAGCTGCAAGATGTTTGTGTTTCAAGTATANTCTATAGCTGCAAGATGTTTGTGTTTCAAGTATATATATATATATGTGTTTTTTGTATTTCTAAAAAAAGAAATTGTGTGTGTGTGTGTGTATTTTCAAAAATACAAACACATTGAGTTTTTTCAAGGTGTTTTGCCTTAAGTTGCGCTGCATGAACATCCATTTCAGTATCAGCTTCGGGATACATCTTCTTGAACTCTTCTTCTGCTTGTTTCTCCAAACTAGGATCATGATCAGGGGGAACTGCCCGTACAGGCTGTTTGTCCTGCAAGTGCAGTCTGGTTTGTGCTTTCCTGGAACCCCCAATTGTTTTATTATGATGTTCATTTATACTAACATGGGAAAAATCAAGCCGTAACCTGTTTCACATTTTTTAAACAGCCTACAAACAAAAACCAAGTGACCTAAGTGCATTTCTTATTGATAGGTAAATCTGTAGTCCTTGTCAGCCTGTCTCCGATGATCAGCTGGTTGTGTGACATCATTTAACTCCTTTTGTTTTTCTACCTCCAACTCCATCATCATTGAGCAAAGCTGGGTTTCCAAATCATCCGGGCATATGGCAGCCTCAAACAAAAATCTACACCCGGCCATACTGCAAAAAGTATGAGTACACCGATGTCATTTGCCCAGAAAATGGTTAATGGTTAAAACCAGGATTAATAAACATTTGTCCCTAGTGAATATTATATTGTAGTTAGTACCATCATCACCCTTGGGGTTAAACAAGCAGGGGTTTCCGAGATTCAGGATGACCATTACTAATCTTTTTTGTTCAAGGAACTTTCATAGCAGAACCTTGTGTTGCTGGTGTTGACTCAAGAGACATCGCACTTGTCGGGGTGCACGTGCGAGACAGGCGAGACGAACCTGGAGATGAAGCTGAATCTCCGCAAGGCTCCTGTGCCGGGTTGCAGAAAGAAGTTGCAAATTCCCGTATATAGTCTTCAACAAAGATCACTTTTTTTGGCTTTTTGATGTCTAGTTCAGGTTGTTGTTTTGAAGGAACTGTTGACTCTTTATTATTATATCCGATCGAGGCCTATGTGTTTTCTTTTATCCCAACGGACTCCTGAATTGCCGCATCCAGCGCAGCATCCACATCTGTGACGCCTGTATGGGCTGTAGGGGATTGGTTGCTAGTTGAAGATAGGTGTGATCTCATGCCACCACTTAAAGACTAGATGTCTATATGCTTGAAGACATATAGAACAAACAGGGGTATGCAAGGGGAAAAAATCTTTCAGTTTGACAATTTGACAACCCCATTTGCCTCCATCTTGAAGAACCTTGACGATGAAATCTTTGAGGGCTCTGATCACATAGGATTTCGCCCTGGGAGTCCTCTTGGTGAGGTTGAGGGCATGTACTAAGACACATCTCATAATGGGTGCTTCACGCTCAGCCCACTCCTGAACAAGCTGGCAAAAGGAACGGCAAACCCCTCCAAGTAGAAAGAAGCCCACTTAAGTCAAAACTGCTGAGTTATGGATTTGTTGTTTGTGGGGTAATGCCAGAAAATACAATTTGCTAATTTAAAAATGCGGTTTAGCCTGTTTAGTCCAAGGCTCCTTGATAACACCGGATCTGGTTTTTTCGCCACCCAACAAAAGATACCTCTTGGCCAGAGTACGCAGCACTGCCTGTCAGGGAGGCAGAACGAAGTCTAGCAACTATGGATATAAGTACATTGTGATTTAACATATAGTTGATTTTATATTGATATTATATTTAAATTTTTTTGATGGCATATATATACGTATATATTTTGTCAAAAAATAATATAAGTGAAAATATAATTGAACACATGTATTATCAACAGTGTTTCCTTCATCAATACGTAAAGACTCCTTTTGATTTCTGATCAGAAACCAATTTATGTGAAACTCCATTTGGTCGACCCACCCCACCGTGTGGCATTTCAAGTTGGGGATGATGCAGCATTCAAAACTTGCGAAATATCCCATGATGAATCGCCAGTGTTCTTTCACCTGCTGTTTGCCAAAAACAGTTGACACAAACAATAGGACTATCATCCACCTAGCTACTTTATTTAAGGCTTCAGCGTCAAAACAAAATTTACTTGTTTGATTTGGGTCGAGAAGCCATCTCGACACTGTTGGGCCCTTCCAGAGGAGTCCGGAGAAACACTTGTTCCTAATTTTGCTGAGGGATCAACTCAAGAACAAAAAGGGTCTTCCCATATACATCGGTTAGTTGTTGGTGGTGTGCATGAAATAACGTCAAAGGGTCGGTATCCATAAACACCGTTGTTGAAGTTGTTGTGATAGCCCAAAATCATCCAACTCAAGCCCATAAAGTGTTTCCCCATGTTTTCCCTTATTCCAAGATTCTTTGCGAACACGGTCCAATCGACCTTCCTCCATGAGCCACGTATTCAGATAGTCCTCAGGGGGTTGTTGAAAAAGTGGAGGCATTAGGTGTGTGTGTGTGTGTTATATTTGAAATAATATTGAAACATCAATCCAACATGCATATGCTTTGGCCACCCCTATCCTCCAAGATAAACATCTGCGTTTTGGTGTCCATGGCAGGTAGAGCAATTGCGTGCGCTACCGATCTATCGCACCACTGGGAAAAAATGCTATGATCATGGCAGGGGTTGAGATATACATGAGGTTGTGGGTTCTTCGAAATCCCCAAACCTGGCTGGCCAATTTTGCCACTAGAACTGGTTTTCCACAAAAGGTTTGAAACATCCGATTATATAATTGCTTTAGTCATATTTTTTTCTAACCATGGGATAGTTCAGGATGAATCGATATCACATACCCTGAGGATCGAAGTATGCAAATAGCTCAAACATCGGATTGTAATGATGCAGTTTTGTTGGGGCATGTAAAAGTTTCTCCCCCGAGGTTTGTAGTAATCCCATCCGCCACAGCAGACAGGCGCACCACCAAAGTAATCCACAATGTTCGTCACCTTGGATGATCACAAAACGGCACCCTCAATAATTTATATATTAACGTGGCATTTTGTTGAAGATCGTGGTGACTATAGTGTTTATGTACATTTTTTTCTTCAAATTTTACCTCCACCAATTTTCTTGGGTTCAAGTCACCTGACCAGAAGAAGAACTGGCTGGGCGTTGATGATCCAGTGTTGAATTTGAAGAGCCACGGGTGACATCATCACGACCAGCACGGTGGCGAGCAATTGTGCGTTTCATCTAAAGAACAGTATTTTGCAAATTGGGGTCATGAAATCTGTATATATATATAAATGTGTGTGTCCCACACAAATTAAAAGATACATCAGTTCACCATTTTGAGATCTTTACACTGGAATCCCTTAAGATATCCTTTCATATCAAGAGCGGTTGGCTACCATCTGCACATGTGCATGTTAAACACGGGGATGATAGTTCACTTGCAGGGCCACAAACAGCTGAGACTAGCTGATTTCAACAAATATCCAACGAAAATCCGATAAGTAGTTGATTTGGAGCACTAACGGAAAAGTAGTGACTATTTGACGACTTATCCGATTTTGAGCTATTTGCATACTTCGATCCTCAGGGTTATACCAAGTGGGCTGATGTTCGTCGTACCAAATGATGACAGAAGTAGCAGAAGATGTAACCAAAGCCTCCTGAAGAAGTCCCCAAAAAGTCCAGAAGACACAATCATGGTCACGGGAAATAAGATATGTGATTTCATAAGCTCTTACATCAGAGGGACTTGCTTTCTAGGGGTTGGGCATACATGCGAATGACAAGAGGACAAAAAGGGTTGGCTTGCAGCTTCTACAACATTACAAGTGAAGCTGAGATCGTATCCTGTGTCCTCCAGCCTATAGTACATCCCATTATAACATGATCGTCACCACCAGTATTGCAAGTATTCCACATGACTTCAAAAAGTAACGAACCACAAGCGTGTTGTGTTCCAAAACGGTCAACGTCTTTTGTTTTGAACATCACGACTCTCCCGAAGAAATCCACCAACCCTGAGATGATGAACACTTAGATCCCATTTGGCTTTGGCGGCATATTTTGACCAAGACTAGGTGGTGGTTTCAAACATTTTTCCATTGATCCAATTTGACGGACCCGCAGATGTTTTTCAAACAGCTGGCGAAAAACCACCACCTGGAAGTGGCCATTAAAACCACTAACTAGGTCCTTTTGTGAGGGACTACGGATTTAGATCATCACTGAGGATGAAGGTTTTTATCATCCCAAAATAGGGGGGCTATAGTATTTTAGCCATCAACTGTAGACATCATTAACCATTTTCCATGATATTTAGGATGCCAATGAATTATTATATAGATAACTGTTATTTAAGATCATATTCATTAACTGTAAAGATCATTTAGGATTCAGGATGATTCACATTTTTTTTCAAAAGCAGTCATTGAAGCCGCAATCATTGTGAACTGTTCCACCGGGGTTTCGCCGATGTTTGTTTTGTCGGGTTCAAAAGGTAGGAGGTTGCTTCGCCAAAGGCGCATGAATAGCTGAATAGCTCCTTTTTCAACAGGGTTTTGCCTATGCCACTTTCAGCTCGTGCGTTTGGTTGATTCAGCAGCGCTGATTGGGTGGGACTGCTTGTGATTCATCCAAAAGGGCGTTCGTTTTGGTGTCAATCTGTCGCTTTTAGAAAAACTTTATGACCAAACGAGACCTGTGCCTTGTAGGTGATTTTCCCAGAAATGTTTCAATGACCCAGGGTTCCTAAGGGAGAATGGTGGTTGAAAACCCCTTAATTGTGTTCATCTGTCGCGGAGGAGGAAGATTTGGTTGACAGGTGATGAATTGATTCAACTTCTTCAGACCATTTAAGTTCAGTGGGTTCAAATGGATGTTTCCGAAAATAGTGGTACCCCCAAATCATCCATTTTAATAGGGTTTTCCATTATAAACCATCCATTTTGGGGTGCCCCTATTTTTGGGAACACCCAAATCTCAGGGGGCAGAAGTTACACAAATCATAGATGTTGCTGGCGTTTGTGGCAAAACTACTTCGAGGATCTGTGAGGGTAGCTGCTAAGCTACAGCAAGTGGTTGATATATGAGGGTCATGTAACTCCTACCGTCAATACTCCAGTAAAGCAACATAGCGATGGAAAATGGACCATTGGAAGATGTATTTCATACTAGAAAAAGGGAACTTTCCAATATGAGTTTTTCTGGGGGGTATCTCTCAGATTGTGATCTTATTGTGTTACTAGCCAATCTCAGATGATCCAATTTAGCCATCTGATTATTTCTTGTCCAATTTGGTGCACATCAGGAAAGAGAAATTCCCAAAAATTCCCAGGACGTGGGACCCCATCCACCCATACGACTCCCATACAAAACTCCCAGAATCATTTGAAGTGCGGGAATTTCGTATTGGGTTTTTTTGGGGGTTCCCACGTTTTTTTTGGTCCCTGAGGATGTGTGACTTTCATGTGGAGATGGGTCCACTTGATATCATGGAGCAATTTTCCATGTCTCCTTTTGGTGGCTTTTTTTCTCCAAGTTGCTTCCACGATCGCAGCTTCGCCATTGGATGTAGCTGGATGTTGGCAAGAATGTAACCTGGATGGAATGGAAAAAAGCCAGCGACGACGCCGGCGCTGATGTTTTTTGAAGTTGATCAAAAGCTGAGATCATCCCAAGAAGTAAAGATAGGTGATGCTGTTGATGGTTCAGAAATCCTTATTAAACAACCACCTGGGATGTAAACTATCCTATAAATAAATGGGATAAACTAGCCAACCTCAACTGGTGAGTTTACAAGGTTTTAAGGGGACTTACCTTGGTCTGATGCAACTTTTGTAAGTGGGGTTTTTCGATGCCTGTGAGCACTTCTTTCATCCCCAAAGATGGGGTAGGGAAGGGGGCAACAAGAATATGTGTGCCGTGTTTGTTGGACCCTTCCTAAAACTAACAGCAAAAGCACCCCTTACCACCTGAAAACAGGCCGAAACCCACAATTCGGAAAGCATCTTCTCCCAAGACTCATTTTTCAGGCGTTAGTTTCAGGGTGAGTATCGTTCTACTTCTGTTCGGAACGGCTGCAATGTGTTTTTCAACGGGCTGGTGTCTCAAGCATTTAGATCAATACCTGGGAACGAGGTACTTGGATGTCCTAGGAAGTTAGGATCAATGGATAGTAAATGGGTACAACCTACTTGTAAATGGGGTATACTGAGGTTAAAATCCACTTCCTAACCTCTGCTCCTAACTTCCAACAGGGCATCCAAGTCGACTTTCGGAGAAAAACGGAGCTTCACAACATGGACCTGCAAAAACCAGGAAATTGACACTTCTATTGTTTGTTGAGTTGGTGATTTGTTATGGATTCTGCCATGGCTGTTTGCACCAGTAAATCACCATTTTTCGTGAAGTTTTTTTTAATCCAACCACCTACTTAAGCACATGTAAGAGTCAGAGTTGGAATGTGCTTGGTTCGTTTGATGTTTTTTTGTTTGAATGTGGTTGTTTCGTCGCTCAACTGTTGATCAACTCTTAATCTTCGCAATTAGTGGCATAGAATTACTGTATGAAAGTTAGAAACATCAACCATTGCCCATACACCCCAGAAGTTCAACAGCTGAGCCCTGAAAAGGGCCCGTGGGCCCCAATAAATTTCAATTAAAAAAATCTTCTTCCAACCACCATTTTTGAGGGACGAGCTGTCAAACTTCGGGGGGGTTCTATGACATCATACACCCAAAAGGAACCCAAAAATTGGTAGTTTGTAGATGTGGATGTTTCCTAAAATTGTGGTACCCCCAAAACACCACAAAATGATCATTTTTAGTAGGAAAACCCCATGGTTGTTGGGTACCACCTTTTTAGCAAACCCCCATCTATTTCATTTTCAGGTTCCATTGATGTTGGGTTTTTTGGGGGGTTGTAAATTTAAACATACATTCATCCATTTGAGCCATGAAAAAAACCTGGTTGTTTAGGGTATATAGGGGATTATACTACGCAATCATATGGATGTTTCCGAAAATAGTGGTACCCCCAAATCATCCATTTTAGTAAGATTTTCCACTATAAACCATCCATTTTGGGGTACCCCTATTTTTGGAAACACCCATATAGGGATTTTAATAAGCCAATATAAGGATCCCTATTAACCAACCAGTATAATGGAAAGTAGGAGTTTTTTTGTTTTTTTTTCGTAGCTCATTTGGCGGCGGGCGTTGTGTTTTTATTGGCACAGCGATTGCCTATCAGGTAATCGCAGTGGCTACTACTGTCCTGAGTTTTGTTGTCAACCTCTGGATGGAGTTGGAAATCCTTCTTGTTGGGTGTCCTTGGCTTTCATTTTAAAGAAGAAAATGACCTACTAGGTGGGGTTTTTTCCGGGGCCCCTACCAGGTATAGATAGGGTGAAATAGCCCCTAGCAATTGCCTGAATAAATGGATTTAACTGGGGTTATAGTTGTAACCCCTATAAGTGGAGTTATTTCACCATAGTTGTGGCTACCTTTATAGATATTTTTTGTAGTACCCCAGTGAAACCCATAAGGCCATTTCTAGGCGTTGACTCAACTCCATTTGTAACGATCGTAGGGGCCCACCTTGTATGTTTTTCCTCACATATAGCTAGCAAAAAATGGTTATTTGGTGATTTGGGGTGGTTTGGATTCCTGGGATCCCCTTCTGAAAGGGATTGCTACTTGAAAAGAAATCCCAAGCCCAAACCATCCATTTACCAGACCTGTAGTTGATATAGACTGATGAATAGTAAAGAAAAGATCCCACAATAATGCTCTTGGGTTTGGTGAATTGGTTTCAACTAGTCTACCCAGATGGGTGCAACAAGTGCAAGATGTACTTTCAACGCTTTACAAGTCTCTAGGACTGGAACCAAAAAACTTCAAGGAAATAGTTGCAAGTGTGTCTCCCAAAATCCTCTTGACAGACGCCTCCTTGAGTAGGATCTGTTTTAGAGTTTAGGGCCTAGTTTTTTTTGGGGATGGGTGGGTGGGACATGACACCTCCATATTTTGGAGGTTTTGGACTGTTTTGGCAACTGAGGATGTCTATGACATGTACACCTTCTCCAAGTGTTGCAGTCATCTCTCTGAAGATGAGCTGAACCTCACCACAGTGATTGGAAACGTATCCCTTGCGTTGTATCGTGGGCCTTCACAACATAACGCTCCAAAGTTCAACGAACGCACAGTGGAGGTCTCTTTAGGTCTTTGGTTCCTTGATTTTGATTTCTTGCGTGTGCGAAGGTTTTGGTTTCCAGAATGCTCCAACACGAGATGGGGCCCCGACCTGTTATAAATGGAGTTCTGGGTCCCCTATAAGTGGCCTTATAGATGGGTAACTGGGGTTATTTCACCCCTACAAATGGAGTTATTTCACCCTAGGTATAACTGGTGACGATGCCCAATCTTGCCAAAAATTGAAGGAAAGCAACATCCAGTTGAAATTTGGCGACTTTGGATTTGAAATGCTTGCTGCTTTTTGACATCTGCATATGCCAAATTATTTTGCAACCAAACTGCTGTTGCTGTATGAAGTAAGGGAATCCCACCCAAACTGTTCAAACACTTCAGGTTTTGGAATCATAGTAATTTGCACAGATCTGCATATGTTTAACTTATATATATATATATATCGCCATTTTGAATTGGGGGTGAAGATTCTTGGTCCTTCACGTTTGAACCCGGGTGTCATCCGTATTTTTTTTTCGTAAAAAAAACTTGACGGTTGGAATGCATCTTCAATCTCCAAGTTGAGGTCAGGAGTGGAAAGTAATTGTATGGAAAATACCCTCATTGGACCATTTTCCAACGGGTTTACCCTTTGAATGACACGTTGATTTACCCTTTGAATTAGCCATTGTAGGGTAAATTACCCTTTTGGAGGGGATCAAACATCTCAGGGTTTTCAACAACGAAACAACTCGAGGTTTATGCGTCGCGCCTTGCGTTTGGCAGATCCAACGGAGATCATTGAGATTGGGAATGTGATGAGCAACTATTGGCCCAAGGACGGTGCGATGATGAGTTTCCGCCGCGAAAGGGAACTTTCCCGGTTTCAAACCTCACATGTTTTGGTGGTGATGATAATATCAGGGGAAGCTGGAAATGCCGGAAGCATTCAGGTCTAGGAATTTTTTGAGTCATTTGCGCAGATTTTTTTGGTTTTTCTGGTGACATGATAGAGGATTGATAGAGGTGGGGTAGGGATACGGGATTTGGGGAAACCCAGATTTATGATATAGAGGATGCTAGCCAATGTTCTCGGGGTGGTTAATAGCTTGAATTGAAGTTATTTGCATCGAACATGATCCCATCTATTTGGGTCACATGTTTCTAGTATGATTGTGATCTACCGGGTTTTGAGGATGTACATGAGACTTATAGAAGTGTATACCCATAGTATCCATGGGAATTATATATTTACCTACATGAATGTTTTTTTGTTTAATGGTAAATGGTAAATGTCAGCAAATTTATCATTCCCATGAATCCTATGGGATATACTTGGTTGTTTTCTTGAGACTTTGAGGCGATGTTTTCTTTCATCTAATCTAACAGCTGCCTGAAGCTAACAGCTCGCCTCTGAACAATTTGCCATCCCAAAAGATATGTTTTATCGTCCAACCATGGATTTTCAGGGGGCTATATTAGCTTCAGGGAGGGTGCAGTCTAAGCATTAACCCAAGTCAATTGGTGCTTGGAACTACCATAGGACCTTTAAAGGTCTCGGTTTTGGACCCCTAGTTTTCCACGGCAAAAAAATCCACTTCGGTCATCTAACATAGCTGGAAATTGAAATTCCTTGTTCCAACACTTGATAGGAACCTCCATTCATAGTCGATGTTTCAGTCGTTTCCTATGTTGGATTGAGCCTAAACTGAAACATAGCTACCTTCAGCAATTCTTGTGGGTGGTAATTACAGTGGTGGTTTCAACTATTTTTCAATTACTTGTTTTTTTTAATTTTATCCCAAACGTGTTGGGAAGAAAAGATTCCAATTCACCCATAGGTTTGAAATTATGTACTATTACCTACATTTGGGTTATATATTTTTTTTGTAAATGTAAGGAAATATGCCAGTCCCATGGATCCGTCATGGGTTATGACGGTTATGATACATTTTTTTCCAAACGTTTTTTTTTTTGTAAAAAAAATAGCAACTCAACCACCAAGCACCCAACCAACATGTCTCCCTCAACATCCGATGACATCGACATGACTGACATCCAGGAAGACTATATTCAGATGCATCAAGGCATCTACTTACCATGGCAGTTAGCTGATTTGGAAGTGAATCAAGATGCTACCTTGCTGAGTTTCTCACCAAAAAGATCCAAAAACAACAACTACTGTTGATGGTTGAACTCCTGCACCACCTGGGATGTATGAAACCCTATAAATAACGGGATATTTACCATATCAACTGGTGGAGGATTTCAGCCATCAACAGTAGGTCTTGGTATCAAACATTTTTTTATGTTCAACCCTATTTGGGGAAGATGAACCCATTTTGACTCATATTTTTTCAGATGGGTGGTTGAAACCACCAACTAGAAAAACAACAACAACTGTTGGAAGGATCCAAAAGGCTTTGGTAGTTGTTGTTGTTTTTTTTTGAGGTGTCTTTTTTTTGCCAAACATAGAAAGACTCTTCGAGGGCGAAAAATGCCAAGGGTGTTGCCAAGAGTCATGAAGAAATCGGACTCATTTAGGGGGAATGAAACTTGACGCAAATCTATCCCATGACGGATCCATGGGACGTTTCGTATATTTACCTACATTGATCCCATACAACATAAACTATTCATGTATTATGGCTGGTCAACCTACCCCCAACGTACCCCCCTGAGAAATAAGGGTTTAGTAGAGATTTATTAGGGCAAACCAATGGTTAATCAACCCATGGTTAATGAACCAATGGTTAATCAACCAATGGTTAATCAACCACTCATGTAGGTAGATATACCATTCGCATGGATCCGTCATGGGGTAATTTTGAAGGGATTGCACCAAAAAAGATGGTGAAAAAGTGACCCCTTTTCGAAAGGTTGGAAAGGTGACATCCAACGTTTCTGGATGCAAAACGTCACGAATTGAATCACCTGGTTTTTTAATGATAAATTGACCTGATAGACATATTATCTTTTTTTTCTCAACTAGATTTCCTTGTTTCAACACCATGATCTTTGAATGTGTTTCAGGTTGTTCTTTTTGTTGGGGCTGTGTTTTTTTTTGGGTTATTTGAGCGCAACTTTCATGGGGACCTGGGCTAAAACCCAAGCCTGAATGGGGATGCACCCTAAAAAGTCGCATTTGTTTGTTACTTCTGGAAAAAGGGCGAAACCAAACAGGACTATATCATCACTTCTTGGAAGGCAATGTAAGATAATTCATAGTATAAATAAATGTACAATATATTTATATAGACTATATTGGTATTGTACAACATGTTACCAAAGCAGAAAAATCCAATAAAATCCACACGAATTATACACTACCAACTTGTAGTTTATGTTGCGGATTCCAAAATTCGATCAGGTTCGTGAGCAACTCCAATCGCTAATTCTATTATAGTCATAGTTGAAGGTTTAGTTCTTTCCATGTCATCATTATATCATACCAAATATATTTCTACAACTATATATTAATATACAGCTGAAACCCCCAGTTTTTTTTTTTAAACGTTTTTTCTACATCCATATTTTGGTTGTTATCGAATTTCCAATCTTGTAATCTCATCATCACCTCCCGGCGCTCGTGCGTCTGAGGCTTTGATGCACGACGAGTCTTGAGCATTAGTACGGTGGAACATGTGACTTGGAAGTTTTGGTCCGGGTGATTTTCAGGGTATTTTTCGGGGAGTGTATAATAGATCCTCAGTATTGGGATAACTTACCATTTGGGGTATAGAACTGGTGGTTTAGGGTATAGTTACAAAGGATTATACTACCCAGTTATGTTGTGATTATAATAAACCATGACCACGTGATTCAATTCGTGACCTTTTCATCCCCTAGTTGGATGTCACCTTTCCAACCTTTCGAAGGGTCACTTAAACATCCCAAAAAGGGCACAAAGAATTGCCAGGGAAATCAGGATCCCTATTTTTGTTTGTGTTTCTTTACGGATTGAATAAATACCATGGGATTTATGTAATCATCCCATCTCATAGGATTCATGTATGGTATATTTACCTACATTCACCATAAAATCAACCATTCATGTAGGTAAATATACCGTACATGGATCCTATGGGCATGAAAAACCCGCCAAATTTGGGAGAATATTTTTGGTTCACTTTTTCCCTTTGACATCCAACTGTCGCAAATCTGATCTAAGATTCCATACTAACGATTTCCATAGATTCCTGTTGGATTCCCATATTCCCATAGATTCCCCTTAGATTACCTTTGGATTTCCCATAGATTTTTCTTGGATTCCCCTTAAATTCCCCCCACAACCACACACGCAAATCTCAGGTTGGACATGATAACGAAGGTGCATCACATCTGAATGGCTTTCGATCTGATGGTTCTCTCGAAAGCATCGAGGAGCTACCATCCATGGGCGTGCTATATTTACCTACATGAATAGTTGATTTTTATGGATCAATATAGATAGATATACAAAACGTCCCATGGATCCGTCATGGGTTTGGCTTATAAGCAAACGTGTGAAACGTCGCTTTGGGAGATGTTTCCAGCTTGTTGCAAGGCGAGCCCCTGAGCCGGTCGTTATCCAATGGAGTTCTAACGTGGAAACCTTGGAAAATCCAAGCCATCCAGACATCCAGCCAAGCATGATCCAACTGATCCAACTCACCCGAAGGTTTAGCATCCAAAAGGTGTATATCCTTGTCGGTCTTTTTTGATATGATTGGCAACTACCAGTAACATGTATCCCCTCCCAAGGTGGTTGGGAAGTTGATTTTTATTTTCTATAGGTGGGATATCTTAGTTTGTTGAAGATGGTATTTATCTGTGGGTCAATTTGGTACCATATCTTTCTGGAACCCCATGGATTATCTAATCGCGTCCGCAGAACCACGACAACACAACCAAGTTGTTGTTCATGGATCATAGCTAAGATGGTGGAAACTCGAAGATGTCCGTCACCCGAAATTTGAAACCTGGGGAAATGATTCGATTTGACAAGCATATCTTTCAAATGGATTGAAGCCCAACAACTGGTATTCAATTATGTATGTAGATTCATTAGATTCATGCTGCTGTGTGATTTTTTCAGTTGTGTGAGCACCAAACAACATGATTGCTTCGCTTTTATAAAAAACATGATTTTCTTGTGTGTTTTCTATCACGTTTTCAACAGCGGCCGTTCCCCCAAATGGATTTTTACTGATTATTCTGGTCCTGGTAATGGGTGGTTGACAGATGATAATTCCCGCAAAGAAATCTTGGTATACAAGCGGCACCTACGAATTTCTTTGTATATCCTTGGTAAATTGGGTGATAAATGCTATCCTCAACAAAACCGCACAAAGGAAACATTGGGGCGTTGTTTGTAGCATTTGGGGCCGCGCAAATCCAAGCTTTACAAACATCGCTACGAAAAAATCTTGGAAATTTCAATTCAAACCTTCACCTTAAGAGGAAAAACTCATCTCAACAACACCCCTGGAAAATTAATATGTTGAACACAAAACAATGGAGGTTTGGATCATATCCCATAGCATCCATGCATGGTATATTAACCTACATTTGCCATAAAATCAACCATTCATGTAGGTAAATATACCACACATGGAGGTTTGGTTCATGATTTTCCTTTTCAAGTGAGTGATTTTTTAGGTGAACCAGCCGTTCATATTCCAGGGGTGAAAGGGAGAGTGAAAGTTTTTCTTCATTGAAAATCCCACCCTGGGGCCCCTTTCGCATATCTGAGATCTCCCTGACCCTCATCCGCCTATCCACGCTACTTGGATGTCCCGTTGGAAGTTGGTAAAAGTTTAATAAGTAGGTTATAACGGTTATAACCCCAATATATCCCATTCATAAGTAGGCTATAACCAAAATATATCCCATTCATAAGTAGGTGAAATAACCCAAATATATCCAATCACCATTGATCCATCCTAACGTTCCCTCCCCAACGGCCGTTTACACCACATCCTCCATCGTCCTCTCCATCCATCTCTCCAGGAGTGGGTGAGTAGTTGGGATTTATCTCCACAGTTATTGCTGCGCATTGCACATGAAGCCACAGAATTTCTGGTGACTTTTCCGGTGGGCCTGAATTTGCGTTTGGATGAGGCCGGCCCGTGTGTGTGTGCTTGTGTGTGGCTGGGGTGAAGGTTTGGATGGTTGGGTTGGTTTTGTCCCAGGTGGCCAAGGGAGAGAACTGGAGAATGGTGGCTTGATGATACACATGGAAGCCCCGAAGTTAAACAGCACGCACCTGAAAAGTTAGGTAGTCTTCCAAGCACCATTTTTCAGGGGTTATGTTAAACTTCGGAGGTGTAGTAATTCATGATGTTCTAAACCAGTGTGGGGGGGGGATTGATTTGGAGGGGCCAACAGGGTTTCCCAAAAATATCCGAATATTTTATAGTAGTTACACTTTAGTTGATATAAACACTTTTCCAAGATTACAGGCAACAATCTATTGCATTTTCAGAGAGTGAACTATCCTTCTACGTGTCATCACACAAATACTTGATAGTGGTTAGTGAAATATATTGATTATACCCCTTGTTTTTTGTTGGTTATCTTTTATCCATGTATGTTGGAACTACCCCCCACCCAGGATGCAATCGTCACCGTCCAATCCCCATAAACCTTCATTTGTGACTGGAATCCTGGGGGGTGCACCGAAACATATTTATGTTTCCCTTGAAGGCCTTGGAGCACTGAAACCCACTGTGCAGGTCGTCACTTCCAATGCTTGGCTATGGAATCGAAGTCGTGTGTTGCGGCGAGTGGATGCGCAAAATGCCTGGGAAGTAGATCATGACTTTCAGAAGACTCTTGGTGATGTGAACCACCTGGGATGGTCCTCAATCCTTGTTAAAAATGGGATTTCAACTACCAACCTCAACTGGTGGTATCCAAACATAACCTGAACCACCAAAAAAAGCAAACTCATACTTTCCATACATCAAATCCTGGTTTGTCTCATGACTGGATACTTATTTTTCATGGTTTTTGACTTAATCTCCATATACCCGTGTAGTATAATCCCTGAAAAATATCCTAAAAAACCAGGCCTTTGTTCATGACTCATTTGTGGCATGGATATCATAAATGCTCCATGTGACATTTTTAATTGATACTTCACAGTTGGCTTCAGATGATCATATTGGGTTAGTTTATAGGGGGTTATATAAATACAAAAAAGGTAGCTTAGAAATTAAATATATACCAAGTAGATTTCTGCCCTTTTTTAAAGGGGGAGGGTAGGGTAGGTTGACTGACTAGCCATTGGATTTTCCTTCAGATTTTTTTCCCAGGTCACCTACTCTCACTTTTCATCGTTATCATTATGATCTTCGTGATGCCTATTTGCCAGAGACCATCGGCTTGATGTTTCATCCTGATGTGCCTGGGGTCTATCACCGCATCTATGGTACGACGATGCCATTTAGAGGTCCACCACCACCGTGGCATCCGAAATTTCGCTTTGCCAATGCGGTTACTGAGATCATGGTGGAGTGGTGAGTTGTATAATATATAGGATCCATGGGAGATTTTGTATGTGCAAACCCAAATGGTTGAGTTTTGTATGGTAAATTGGTAGGTAAATATAGCAATCACATGGATCCTACGGGTTTGTGTTTGTTTGGCCAAGGAAGGTCACACCTTTTCATGTTTTTTGGTGTAAAAGGAGTGGGGAACTGAAAAAACTATTCGGAAAGGTAAAGTTTGAGTTGAACACGTGTACCAGCATCTTCCACAGGGTGCTGTTTGATTCTAAAGGATGGTGTAGAGGCACCCCTTATCATCCATTCAGCACCCTTTGGAAGATCCAGGTATGAATTGGTGAAGGAAAAGAAAGGTTGTATCGTTGGAACATGTCAGATTTTCTAGATGCCTATGTCTGTCTCAGTCTCGCTCACTCTCGCTAGACATATCATTTTTTTGAAGACTCCTTGCTTTTGGTGTCAATATCGATTTAGATATATAACATATTATCTTATATATATACGGTGACTTCACATGTATATTTTTTTCACGCAAAAAGAGGGAAAACAAGTCCCAACGTCAAGGTTACCGTACTGTGAACCAACATAGCCCTTCAAAATGCAATTTGAAAGATGGAAAGGGTGGGATATGTCATATCGGGTTCCCCTGGAGGTTATTGAATACATTTGATGTTTCATTTGCAGCATTTATTCAAACTGAAACATTTATGTTTTTTTTTGAAACGGCACATTTGGACTATCACGAAGGTAATATAGAGGGAAGCATCTTGTGTTCAAAAAACCCTCAAACAAAACATGCCAAAACTGAATACTAGCCCAAAAGTGAATTGAGCTGAGTAAAGTATTATCATTTGATGTAGATTATATAGATACGTACATACTACTGTAAAATACACACAATATAAAATGATACAACCCATCCATTTCCCATGAAAAACACACACCAAAGTTTTTGTTGAGTTTGCTGAGGTTTGTCTTGTGACCAATATTCCAGAACTTTTGAGATGACCAATGAGCGAGTGGATGACAGCAAAAAAACAGCATGGCCCAGAATGGCCGGCAAGATGTCGAAGATCCATCAGGGCTATATGGGGGCCTTAAGCGTGGAATGGTGCAATATGAGACCTTCTCACAAGGTGGTTTCCTGGAACACTCACAACCAACTGGGGATTTGATCTACAACAAGAGAGGTCGGTCATTTGAGAATGGCAGGATGGTCCACCAGTGCGACAGATTGGTTGTCGATCTTTTCGTGATGAAAGCTGGATGATTCGGGACGTTTTTTGACATGATGAAACGATGGATGCAACGTCAAGTTGCCGTGGAACGGTTCGGCCTTTCGGAACCAAAAGGAAGGATCCGAGTGCAGCAACAAAAAGGGGTACGAATGGATGTCCTGCTGGTTGGTACTTAGGATCAATGGATGAGTAAAACACACCCCTATATTTTTGTAGGTTGGTTTTAAGTCCCATTGAAACAAACCAACTTACGATCACGATCGTGAATCGATCACTTCCATGGAAGTTTTGGAAGAGTGAAGGCGATCTAAAGAAGAACCCACATTTTGAGGTGCGTTTTTGTTGGCCCAAAAACCCAAGGCTTCATACTAGCACAACGTCAGTTTCCAGTTTTGCGGAGTTGACGTGACTGGAATGATCAGGTAGCACCTGAACAACAATGATGCCAAGATGTGTCGTTTTTTTTTCTGCAGTTAGATATATAAGCATGTTTTCCAAACCAAGGTTCGAGGAAGTATGGTTTTAAGTCAGTTATGGTGAAGTAACTTACGCAATAAAAAGTTGCTACATTTCATCATCCAAGTTGGTTACCCAAAAGTTGGAATAACTGACTGGTTAGTGGTTAGCCACTTGATAACTAAGTTATGGAGCTTATCTTACGATAAACCTGGGAAAACATATGGAAATATCCAGGTAGTTTTAACTTTACAAATATGGGAATATATGGAATATGGGTTAGATATATTGGTAGTTTTTGTCTTTTTGAGCAAACTTGTGTGACTTTTAGAGTAAGCCACCAATCTCAACATAATCTCGACCACTATGCCCTGGGTTATTGGTTGCAGAAGTGGGTCGCAGCCGGAAAAGTGCGCCAAAGCCTTGTTTGAGGATCTAACAGCATTTAAGCTATATGCCACCCTGAACTTAAACAACGATACCCCCAAAATGGCCGTTTTTTTGAAGCCGGAAATATTCTTTAATGATACCATACTTATTGCATTGCAAAAAAAACAAACATTTGCATTCAACATCCTCAGAAACTCCAGACCATCAATTTTGATGGGCCAGGCCACTCAACGATGGCAAGAGGGTCCTATCTTTCAAGCTTTGGAAACTTTGGAACGGCAGTTTCGTGAGGAACACCGGGGCGAGCGCGTCTTGTGGGGGGTCCAGGTAGTGAATCAAACCTGGATTCCTGTCACATCAGAGATGTTTGGGTTATTTCGTTTGATAGGATGATGGACTTACTACCTCCAAGTTTCATAGGAAATCCCGGATTCTTAGGACATATCTTGGTCCTTACACCACTAGGATCTCCTATACCCTCCATTTTTATTTCTTTTGGTGGTAGGGATGATCTTAACTAACAATGCAATCGGATCCTAGAACATAAGTTCAGTGGCCCGGTAATGCTTTGTGCTCGTTTTTGGGATGGTTAAGTGACCCTTTGAAAGGTTGTTGGTGACTTCCAACTGTTTATAGGGGATGAAAAAGGTCACGGATTGAATCACTTGGGGACTTCTTTGTTTTTTTCATGGCACTGTGTGGTGTTTTTTGTTTTCACATTTGAGGCCTCGAAAATGTTCTCTTCCTCCATCTCCGAGGTAAAAAAAAACGAAACAAATCACGTTTCTTAACTTCCTTTGACGTCAAAGAAGTGTTGCTGTGTTCAAGGGGAGGGGGTAACTGGGGAGCCTTAAGGATTCCGGGAATCACCACCCCAAGGCGAAAGGATCGGTGGCGATTTGGTTTTCGGGGGCCATGACAAACCAAGACTAATGGGAGTGGCGTTCGCCAGGATCCTTTCCAGGTGGTATATATTTGGATATCTACATCTACCATAAAAGATCGTGACTAAATGTAGGTAAATAAACCATGCATTGATCCTATGGGCTCGGTGACGTTTCTTTTAATTGTTAAAAGACACATCCAAGTTGAAAGCAAAGGAATATATGAAGAAAAAAATATAGGTTTGTGGGTGGCGAACTGCTTACTTGGATGTCCCAGGAAGTTAGTAACAGATTAGGATTAGTGGGTTACAAGTTATAACCTATATTAGGGTGGATCCAAGCAATTTCACAACATTTCACACCCAACCCTAATGATCTGACCCATCCGATATGAGTAGGATTGATGGTCAAAACATCCCATCCCCAGGTCATAGGATTGGTTCGGGGAAATCCCGGATTCTTAGGACATATCTGAATCCTTAGGGTAAGTTAAAGGTTTTAAGGTTTAAAAAAAAACTTATCCCACTCTTTGGGGGAAGGATTCCCCCCGAACTAAGCTGGAACGATTCGAGTCACACAAAAGTCTCCTTTAAATCCCGTTTGAAACATGTTTTTTTTCCCTTCCAAACCAAACCTAACAACCAGTTGAACACCTAAAAAGATTGAACCTTGGGATCTTTTTTTAAAAACAACTTGCCATGTTTTTCATATCCCTAGGAATCCTGGCTCACCTTCTGAGAATGGTGCACCATGGAACAACCAATAAAATACCTTGCGTTTTGGAGGTGATGAAGGACACCCCTTGCTCATCATCTGACAAAGGTCATTGGATCCCTAGGGTATGTATCAAATGGTCTCCCTCCAATTTTGGTCCAGCAAATCCTTGGTTTAAACTTCGACCTTCTCCGTTTTTTCGGGGGTTCATCTACCCCGGCATCACTGGGTGGGGGTGAAAATCATGGAAGCACTGTTTTTTTTGTATCCAGGGGCGTTTTTTTTTATTTAAAGAAAAATACTGAAAACCCAGAGGTAACAGGGATATTTGCAGTTTTTTTTTATTGGATTTCCGGGGGGAAGTTTGCCTTTGGGTTGTTTTGGCTAGGAACGAAAAACATTGGCAACTGGAGATGCCCATATATCTTTTTCAATCTGTAACATACGTCACAATTCCCATAGTATCCATGTATGGTATATTTAGCTACATGAAAACCATAAAAATCAACCAAATGTAGGTATATATAGCTATATATACCATACATGGATCCTGTGCGATTGAATGTTTCTCTATTGAAGCCGTCGTTCTTTGTCGCCTTATTGTTTCAACTCCGTAGGAACTGGGCTTATCTTGGATTCCTTGGAAACTGAACGTTGATCGCTTGCAACGTTTGATGGCCTACCTAGGGGTTTTAAGGCCATTTTTTCACAAGGAGACGGGGTGTCCCTGAAGTTCATGTGTGCTCCCATTTGATTTATATATCAATTAGAAGGATTCTGTATGAAAGGCTGGAGGACCATCCTCAATATCGGGAGTTTGGACCCAAACCACATGTGCCCTTTTTTTCGTAGAATGATTCTGCTTCTGGTAATAGGTGGTAGGGATTGTATAATCCCCTAGAAGGCAAGGACAATACCTGGTATATACGCGGTATATACTGCCACTTGGGTGAGTAGATGCTACCTACCACCTTTTACGAGAACCAGAACCCGAAAAATCCGTTGGTTTACTGGGGGGTTTTAAACACTCTCTCAGCCTATCTTTAAATGGGACGGAGGGAGTTTGGGATATGAAGGGGTCCTAATTTGCGGTGAACAAAAAGAAAAAACCTCGTTTCTGCAGCACATGAGAGATGGGATATGATGGGATTCCGTTATGTTGTGGTTCATGTGTGTTGGAATAGCTTTCGGATTTTCATGGGATGTTCCACTAATGGGGGTCCAAAGGTTATTTTACAGTGGGGTTCTATGCAAGTAACTTGCCTTCCCCAAAAAATGGTGGGACTGGAAGACGATGCGGCTTCTTTTTTGGGTTTAGGTAACTATATATTCAATACGTAAACTCGCTGCTAAACTTCGGGGATATATGGATGTTTCCGAAAATGGTGGTACCCCCAAATCATCCATTTTAATAGGGTTTTCCATTATAAACCATCCATTTTGGGGGTTTTCCCCCTATTTTTGGAAACACCCATATGGAAATTTCTGGCAGAAAGAGTGTCTTCCGAAAATCGCCTTGGCAAACACCTTTTTCAGGCAGTTTTGGGAATCACTTTTCAGACCGGATTTCGGGATGGGAAATTTAAGGGCAACCCCCAAACGGCTAAAGCATGGCGTGTACATTCCGGTACATTAGTCACTGGCCTGCTGGAATACATGGATCATGACTTTGAGATGAAATTTCTATTGAATCCAACTTGCCACGCTAGTTATTCAGATGGTACCCCCTCCAAAAAACTAAGAGAGCTCCTTTCTGAAAATCCCTGGTTGGAAGATGAAACTTTTGTTTTGTTTTTTTCCCCCTCATTTAAAGGGCTATGTTATGTTATGTTATGTTATGTTAGTTTCTAGGAGGTAGTTCTTAAGCTATTGACTAGTAATATTGAAGTTAATCGTTACTTCATCCGTTCCAGCTTTTGCTTGAACTTTTAGTCGTGGACTGGTATCGGGCAGCGAGATGTTAAAGATGATATGACTATATACATTTACTATAAACATCAACCAAATGCAAGTAAATGTATGTATATACCATATATGGATTCTATGGGGGTAAGGTTATGAGTGGTGAAACAAGCCCGAAGCAAAAAAAACACTCCTAGATTTGGTCCATGTTTTTCCTATAAAGGCAAGTCGCGGGGTACCTTGGCGCGCGGGGGCTTGGTAGCAGACCAATAACCGCCATCATATATGCCCCAAGGTGGGCCCCCGTCACCAGTGATAAATGGAGGGACATGGGGCCCCCTAAAAAGTGACCTTATAAATAGGTAACTAGAGTTAAGGAACCCCTATACTAGGTTGTGGTTTCAAATACTTTCTATTTTCACCCCAAACCTTGGGGAAGATGAACCCATTTTGACTCAATTTTTTCAACTGGGTTGGTTCAACCACCAACCAGTATAAGTACCAATAAGTAGGGTGAAATTAATTAACTTCAACCTATAAGTGGAGTTGTACCCCCCGCTAATGTGCCTTATAAATGGGTAACTGGATTTATTTCACCCCTATTTGTGGAGTTTTCACCCAACTTCCAACCGTTTTTTTTTTCACCCAACGACCATGTCCCCTCGAAGGCCAACAGCTGCGATGCAAAGAGACTTGCAAATGGAACCACGTCGTGAGATGTGTCTCTTGGGTGGATGTTTTTGGTGGCCATACCTGAAGGTATGGCAGGGATACCCCCCTGAGGTTTAACATATATGCCCCTGAAAAGTTACCGGGACCCAATGGTAAAGGATAGTCTTCCAACCACCATTTTTCAGGGGCTACGTTAAACTTCAGGGGTGTAATAAGATTACCAATTTTTGGGGGAATCAAACAATACAAATCTATGGTGATTTTGTGATTGCCCTCACAACAATGCAATGTATGGAGATACATTAGGTCTACCCCCGAAACCCAGGATGCTGGCTCTTCACCACCAGGATGACATTACATGACATTATATACATGTTTAGGATGGGGAATCCCGAACTTAACCTTCATTTGCCACTGTTACTTGGAGGATCATCCCAGTTAGATCCAGTAGTTCGTGACTACCATTTACAAGCCATGGAAAGGCCATTTGGAAGGGGAACAACCCTAGTTTGGGGGACTAGACTATCCATGGTTAGTATTTTGCCTGCTGATTTACCTACCAAACTACCCAAATTGCTGGTAAATATACCATCTCAATGGGGCTGGTCTAAATATACCTAGATTTAGTTAGTTTAGGGTGGTCGATTAGTATGTAAATGTAAACACCAGTCCTAGTGAGTGGACGTGGGGGGAGGGAAATGTGATTTTTGTGGTTTTCATGTAGGTAAATATAGTATACCAGTCCCATGGATCCTGTGGAGAAGTGTTTAGTCATGCTCATTTTGTTGTTGAGATGGTTACAAGGTGAAGAAACATGGTGATGGCTTTAACATCGACAAATTCAATGTATTTGGCTTATAATCCCTTAACATAACTGGGCAGTATGTATCATTTGCCACATTGGGACGCAAATCCCGATATTTCTTGAGACATGTTGACTAACCATGACAAGTCAATTGAGCAATGAAAAAACCTTGGTTGTTTATGGTGTATAAGTATAAGGGATAATACTACTCACTACTCAATTATATGGGGATTATCACAAACCCTATTCAACAGCCAGGATCCAATGGAAAATAAGGGTTTTTTACCGTGGCTCAATTGACGATTCACAACAACTTCTCTTAGGTCCCATCTGCTTCGAGGAGCCACTGTGTCCGTCGTCCGTTTGTTTGAAAGTATGCCATTTTCATAGGGACCAAAACCAGGGGGAAGAGGTGCTGGGATGCCGTGTAGGGGGAGGGAAATGTATATACACTCTGGCAAACTAACATACGGTTGATGGAAGAATTCCTGCACCACCTGGGATGTTTAAAACCCTGGAAATAATAAGGTAAACTACCTATGAACAGGTGCAAGAAATCCATCAACAGTAGCAATGGAAAATGGACCCGGATTGAAGATGTATTTCCCATTGAAACTGGGGATATTCCAGCAATCGCCATGTGATCGTTTACCAGAGGGTATATGCAACACTGATACAACAGCTGTTTGTGTATTCTTTTTGCAGCGGTTTGAAGTTACGAAGTGATTTTTTTGGGGGAAGGTTGTTTGATGTTTGCGTTTTTCTTGAAACATGTTCTTTTTTGTTTTGGAGTTTGAAAAACACACAAGATATGTTTGGGCGAAGAAAAAATTGCTGAAATCATAAAACACTTGTCAGACAGGTAAAATGTATATAACAAAGATAATATATATATATATACAAATTTGATGTTAATATGCAAACATTGTTTCTGTTAAAACAGAAACCCACAAAACACATATGTTTGACTCGTTTCCAAGCATCGAAATGGAAGAGTCGCAAGAAAACAACTCAGAACAAACAAATCCCATCCATCCCAAGGCCATATGTTAATGAAATCGACCCTTGTGGTTTCCCATCAGTGAAATATAGGAAGTGGATACACTATATTCTAAACAAGTTTCTTTTGTACAGACATTGCTACTGTATACATGGCCTGTCCAAACTGGCCAGATGATACTTGGATTTTCAAAAGTTGATTGATGATTCATTTCTGATTATTCATCCACTTGCTAACCTTCAAATGTTTTTGGGGATTACCTGTGTATACCTGGACCTTCCAAAGGGTGCCCACTGGTTCCTAAAGGGTGCCAATTTACCATCCCTTAGGGTTTAATTGACACCCCTTGCAAGGTGCTGGTATACATTTTTTGTGTGGAAAATAAAGGTCTTACTCTCCCTGAAACTAACATAGCACATGAAAATGGATGGTTGGAAGACTAGTTTCCTTTTGGGATGGCCTATTTTCAGGGGCTATGGTACTTTCATGGAGGGTATTTTTTTTAATTTCAGGGTCCCATGGAAGATTCGGATCCAAGTTATGGTCCCAAAGAGATTTCGCCGGATCGTCTTCCAGTCCCACCGTTTTTCAGGGTCGAGCTGTTAAACTTCGCGGGTGTAAGATTGTGTTTTGGCCAACCGGAAAAAAACATGATGAATCCATGGATGATGAGAAAACCCAACGAAATCTGAATGATTTCAGGCAGAGGTATCTTGGAGGATGGGATCCCAGTGGATGTCATAAGTAATCAATAACCAGCATGAAGCTACAGCTGAAGACCCAGACAAAGAGCTGATTGCTCATTTGACAGCGAGTTTACAGAGTCTATGCCGTGCTTTTCGAGCTGCTGGTCGATGTGATCTGCTTTTGAAAATTGTAACTCAGGAATTGGTGGCTCCGGACGACGACAGCAGGTCCCAAATCAAAACCAACGAGGATGATGAAGATGGGGAGAGCGGCAGTGAAGTCAGCCAAGTCCGAGCTGAAGCCGAAGCCGAAGCCGCAACAGACTGGTGATTGTAAGTCCACTAAGTAAGGTTGGAA
This sequence comes from Breviolum minutum Mf 1.05b.01, assembly GCA_000507305.1. Lineage (NCBI taxonomy): Eukaryota > Dinophyceae > Suessiales > Symbiodiniaceae > Breviolum > Breviolum minutum. The sequence goes on along the minus strand of DF241597.1, from coordinate 49,443 downwards.
AACCCCTTCCAAATGGCCATGTCTTATAAATGGGGCGGTGATCCTAACCACTTACAAGTCCTGGGAGCCCATCCTCCGAGTAAAGGATGTCCATTTTACTAGTTTCTGCGAGTTTCCTGGAATGGATTCGGGGCGAACCCCCCTAAGGGTTTCGATCAGCACACTTTCCAAATGTTGGGGGATCCAATCGAACGGCCCGGGTGGTGAGCTTTTAATGTCAGAGAAACCTATGGAATTTTGATTCAAACATGGTATATCAAAGGATTGGGGGACTTGTTGTTTGATGTATATTGCCGATTCACCCTCTGGGAACCTTCGGATTTATTCTCCACAATACCAGTTTGGAGTGAGATGTTTTGGTGCAGCAAATGCACCCCGTACAAGATGGGAACCTACTCATGACTCATACCCTAAGAACCCAGACCCCTCCAGATACGAGTAGGATTAATGGTCAAAACATCCCATCTCCTATAGGATAGGTTCGGGGAAATCCCGCATTCTTAGGACATACAAACGGATCCTTACAAATACAACACAAACTGTTGAAGTATGTATTGTTCAACTACATTTCGATACTTTTCACTTGAAAAGGCCATTGTTGATCTAGGGTTTATAAAGACATGGGTGTTTCCTAAATGGTGGTACCCCCAAATCATCCATTTTAATAGAGTTTTCCATTATTTTCACCATCCATTTTGGGGGTTTTACCCCTATTTTAGGAAACCCCCCATATATAAAGCGATGGTAGGGGGGGCCTACCTTTGTAACTACCACCATCTCCGGAACCACCCCATCTCCGGCCTAACATCAAGACGATCCCAAGGAGCAAGCGGATGTGGAGCGCTTGGAGCATTGGCGAGCCGTTGCTTGGATCACCTCGAAAGGGAGGGAATTTTGGAAGGGAAAATGGGAGCCCCGGCGATTTCACCAACAGACCCAGGTTGGTGAAATGTAACTAGGTGGTGGCAACTCAAATATTTTTCATGTTCACCCCTATTTGGCGAAGATTTCCAATTTGACTATCATATTTTTCAAAGGGGGTTGAAACCACCAACTAGATAATAATTTGGCCAAAAAAAGTGCTGTTGTCTAGTTGGTATTCTTCGTTGTTATCCTGGCAGTTTTATTGGTAGGGATCCTTACAATGGCTTATGAAATAATCCCCATACAACTGGGTGGTATACCCTTTCTCCCATGAATTCATGGTTCAGTGGAAAACTGCCCTAACTGAAAGAAACTAATATCTGGAGATGCACCAATTTTTCACTGAACCATGATTATGGGAGGAAGGGTAAGAAAAAATTTGCTGTTGTCTAGTTGGTATTCTTAGTTGGTATTATATATTGGTGGTTCCATGATTGCTATCTAGTTAGATTGTTTTTTCATGATATTCTAATGTATATTTACTTGGTGGTTCGAAAGATTGTAGGTAAATATACAAAACGTTGGTATTGGATCCCATGGGACTGGTATATATCTACCTACTAATTTACCACAACAAATTGACCCTTCATGTAGTTTCATGTAGGTTTTAAGAATAATATTTCTTTGGGGGCGTAAAAGAAACAAAAAGGTGCGTCCGACCAAGACGTTTCTACCTATGGTTCCGTATAGAATGTTTCATGACAATATGATGATACATATTGCATGAATGTCATGTTTTGTGGGTGATGTTTGAGGGTGCCTCCTGTCGCTGTGCGCAGTGTACTGGGCCTGTCATGTGTGAAGAAGATTTCAGTATGAATTGTTTTTTTCGTGGCAGGCGCAATTTTTGGTGATATTGGAGGATGACTTCTGTTGCTCCTCCGTTGTACTTGACGTTTCTTGTGTGAAAAGGATGAAGCGTGAGTGTCATTTCTCGCGGCGGTTGCAACATGTGGTGATAATGCTGGGGTCCCTCCTGCTGCTCTTCGCATTGCACTTGACGTTTCAGGCGCAGAATTAAGCGCGATAAACTACTGTACGCGTTTGCTGAATTTCTGCACCGTTCGGATTTTTGGAAGGCATTTTTGGTTGTTAAGGCTTTTGCATGGACTGAAATGTGCTGAGACATGTATTTGTAAAATGAGTGTTTTTGGCGGCATGCTCGGCTCTTGGACATTCCTCTTCTATTTGGCCAGCCGGTCTTGAAATTGAAAAGTCAGTCTGAATGCTAGATGCAACTGATGCTTACAACCATTTTCCAAGGGATTTTTGAAAAGACCTTTGCCAGTATTTTAGTGGAACAAATCCTTAATGATTATGAGACATTGTCATTGTGCCAAGCTGTTTTAAACAACTTCTTTTGTTTTCGCACCTTGCTCGTTTTCCGCGTGGCGCCACAGCGCTGCCACAGGCAGATGGGCTCTTGAGGGCCAGTGCAGCCATGTGAAAGGCTCTGTCAAAACAGCTTTCTGGAGCTGATGAAGCTGATCACAGAATGGCCGAACTGTATTCGGAAGCGCATGAATGCATCCAAAGAATGCATGCAGAGAGCCCTCAGCAGAAACTGGCGTTGGAGTCAGAGCTCCAATCGTCCAAGCACACGTTCGAGATCCAGAAAGCAAAGCGACGGAAGAAGTGCCTAAGCAAAGGCTGATTGCGGAAAAGCGGGCAGGAGATTAGGGAACGGCAACACATGCTCCAAGAGCTAAGAATCATGTTTCAGGAACAAACCGAGCAAGCTCGGAAGATGATGGCTGTTTATAAAAGCCTTAAGAATGAATTTGAGCGCCGCAAATCAAGTGATAAGGGGAACGAGAGAAAGGATGGACGAATGTCCAAAAGGATGATGCCAAAGCCTGAAAAATATCCTAATTTCCCTAAGCTTCGGTCTGGGGAAGCCTATCCATCAAAGAATAAGGATGCCTTTTAATAAGCACCATCTTCTTGGTTTTTCTATGACCTTCTAGGGAACTCATTCATACCCTACCAGTCCCGCCCAGGCCAGAGGCTAATTGTTTAGAAATGTTGGTTGCACTGTTTCACAATTTCTCAAAACAACAAAGTTCATATAGTATGTTTACAGTCTTAAATCACTTTAACGTCAGCTGCTCCCCTTTAGAGGCAAGTCCTTACATTGCAATGTCCAAGTCTTTGATGATATGATCCAAGAGCGGAACACAGCATCGAAGGAAGCAGCATGGGATGCCCTTGACATGGGGACAAATGACAGGGATGGACGCTTGCGAGCATTTGATCTATCGTTGTTGAATTGAGGTTGGGCCAGGCACAAAGATGAAGGTGTTGTGGCATACCCGCTTGAAAGAACTTTGGGTTGAACTGACGGTTCTTAGGCTTTTAAATGTCACAACTTCCGTATCTGCGTCGTTTCAGGTGCATGACGAAGGCACCGCAGCACAGCAATTGGTACAGAAGGCTGTTGGCCAAGGGGTGCTCGTGCACCTGGTCGGCGGCGCGAGCTTCACCGACCGGAGGAAGTTCCGTAACTTTCCCCGGATTGCACAGTCTGTATATGGCTCCACCAGTATCGTTCCTTGGCCCTTGTTTGGGCAGGGAACGATTTGGGCGGGTGTGAGCCCACAGAGGTACAGGAAGCTGTGCCATTTCGCACTATGCTCCGCAGCAGAGGTATGCGCTGTATGCACATGATTTTTTGCGACAAACTTGTTTGCGTGCTAAAGCGTAGAGGCTAATCTAGGTGACAAAGGAGAGCTTGCTGCACGGTATACGCACTCTGGAGTGCTTCAAAAAAGGAGTTTGGCAACCTCAAGTGGATCAAGGCAAACATCAAGAAAGAAGTCAAGGTGTTTTAGCCCCCCAAAAAAGGCAACGTAAGGCAGAGAGCAAACGTAAGGCCAAGAAAGACACATGAGTTCGGCTTCTGGAAGAGTATATATAGATACATACGGCATTCAACAGGATCCGATCGAATGGTGGGAAAGAGAAAGTGGGGCGTTTGGGAAACTGCATTGGGAAGAATTAGATTTTGCTTGATGGTATTGGATGTAGAGTTCAAGAAGATATATACTTTACATCAACCACGCATGTAAACCTATGAGGCAACCACGAATAGATCATATGTCGACAGGTTGATGCATGCAGTGTTTTGCAGGGCCCCTTGCTCCCGTGTGTTGTAGAAACTCATGCATGGCTTTGTCCATCACTGTCCATGAATTGGCTGAGCGTGATTCTCACTATAGATACTATAGATGGTTGCTTCATCACTGTCCATTTTGTTGAACGTGATCACCATCCAATCTTTCCCTGATGCATGGAGTGTTTGATTGAAAGAATGCCCAAACGTTTCCAACAACTTAAGACCAAACTGTGAAAAAAGTGGGAGTATATGGCTTCAGTTTAAATTAATAGCATCGAACAGTCATGGGTACGGTATTTACCTTTTTATTACATTTGATGTCATACATAGAGGGCTTGTTTTCCAGCCATGAGTCGGGTGAAAACATGTGTGGCATGACCGCTGGCTCATCAGCGCGCAATGAGCAAACAGCATTGCTCATGTCAGTGGATCATCACACTCACACACACTCACAGCATGCCGATTGGCGCCACATCATTTCACAGCATGTTGGGCCGGGGTGGGTTTTGGGCGTCAAAAGCAACATTTTGTAAGACATTGGTCGATGGTTGCGCAGGCCTGTTCAACCTGCTGACCCACCTATAATGTGGGATGTCGCAGGCTTGGAAGCCAACTCGCCCCGGCTCCGACACCTGATGGCTGAGCTGATGATCGGGCCGGTCCGTCCGTTCCTGGGCCAAAAGCACACACGCAGAATCATCGTTTATGTGCGTTACCTGTAGACAGGCATCATGAGGACAGGAGATAGATTAAAACTTTGATTAATGTTCTTTCATTCTTGAGACTGTCTGATCGCAAAGGTTTGGAAAATGTTAGAAGGTCGCCCCTACAATGGGCTCCCGCTCCTCAACATCATGCCCACGCGGCCGATCCTAGGACAAATTTTCCCTCCCTGTCACCCGGTACCGCCTAAGTGCGGAAGCCGGGACAATTGTGCGGGAATTTTTAAGCCTCTCCACGAAACAATGTCCGATCCTGGTGTGAACCATCGGATTTTGAACATTCAAGTGGAAATGTGAAGCTTCCATTCCAAAAAATGAAATCTTGGTGGTGAGTCGAGGTTTATCATCATATAAGCGTTTGGGAAAAATCCAAGTCATAAGTACACGAAGTTGTAAAAACCCAGGGACTGGGATTAGAAGCCTTAAAGATCCCGCACCCAATAGGAATTGGAATAAAACACCAAACAAGGTGGGCCTTGTCACCACTGATAAATTAAATGGAGTCATAACCCCTGCGCCCGAAAAAATTGGTAACTGGTGTTTTTCCACCTCTAAAAGTGGAGTTATGCGCCCCTACTTCTAACTTGTAGGAACCCACTTTGAATGATTTCAATTAAGTATATACATGGCAGAAAGTCATCTTCCAATCATCAGGGTGGTGGTGAAATGCAAGGTTGGAGATGTTTCAGAACACAAGATGTGTGGTCAATGTCGGCAAGACTATGGTGAGACACCTGGCTGAAAAGAAACATCATTGATATCATTGCCATCCCCCACCCCGTGAAGTAAGACCCTATACAATAAGGCCTAATTAAGGGACAATGGTGGTTCATAATCCGTTAAGAATGCCCAGTTATTTGTTGTGGCGGGGGTGGCCTTGGGGGTTGGGCTGGAAGTTTGGGCGAATGGTTTGATGGAAACATTGGGTACTTATTGGTCAATGTGACACAAAAGATGGTGGTCATTTTTCACTGGTATTTAAGATGAGTGATTTTTCAATATTGACGTGACCACTTGACTCCAAATGACAAGATTTAGTCTTGAAATTGTTTGATGCAGCATATTTGAATGAGTAAATAGACACCGGGTGTTGCAATTCGTGACCTTTTGGTCCCTTAGTTGGAGGTCACCAACAACCTTTTGAAAGGTCATTTAGCCACCCCAAAAGGGTTCACCAGCAGAATGAGGTAAGTGATCACTTGGTTTTTTTAATTATTCCTCTACAAACCATTGATTAACCAGAGGCTGCAGTTACTTTTTCGTACTTTCCACCAGTATCGAGCGATATCATACACTGACTAGAAATGGCGTTGAATTTCTGCGACCATGAACAAATCGATTGGTTCCCATGTGAATCGCCATTTAATTCTGTGATACCATACATGGATCCTATGGGTGAGCTTCTGAATGGAATAAGAGTCCTCCTCTCTTGGTGGAATGGCATGACATGGTTTCAAGGAAACAATATTTTCTTGCGATGAAATTTTGCTAATGTCTACGATTTTTCAGACATCCTCATGTGAACAGTGACCGACCAAGGTCCCTGGTTATTGGCTGTATAGAGTGGATTACCCAGTTGTATGGGGATTGTTATAGGCCGCTATAAGAATCCCTATTAACCACTCAGGATTCAATGGAATGTCAACAGGGATCAATTGGGTGAACGCTGGTAGGGTTTACACCCTGGTAAGGTAAACAAAGATGGAAACAGAAAATCATCATTTTTAATAGGGAAATGGGAAATGATGACATTTTCTTAAATGGTCCATTTTCCATTGCCATCTTAGTTTATGCGTTGTTGCATTTGTACCTAGGTCTGCAAAACGCTATTTCTCTACCTTGTAATGAGAAGGGGGAGTTTTGCTGCATCCCAAAAAGGTATAGATACACTTGCATGTTCGGGTGAAGTCTTGCACTTGGATGTCCCAGGAAGTTAGTAAATTGTTTGTAAACGGGTTGTAAACTACCTATAAATGTCTTATATTGAGGGTATAATCCACTGATCCTAACCTTAGTAGTAACTTCCAACGGGACATCCAAATCGCAGGGTAAGATATCAAAGGACGATTTAGATTCAGCAAGGTCCGGTTGATGGCGCAGAAACTTCTGTAGACAAATATGATGGCCTTGCATGGGCATTTGGTAGCAGATGTATGAGAAAATTTGGAAAAATGAACATGTCATATAGCAGCCATTAATGTGGTTTATTTACCATTATAGCATCCAAAATGTGAGTAAATATGTGATGCTAGTGCCATTTCTTTCGCAAATTGACGGGTTTCGTTCATATCATGTAAGAAATCGCCGATCGTGACGAAGCTTAGGAGCAAGTGCCCCTTCTGCAAGGAGAACTTGTTGAAAGAGGAGTGCGGCTTAATGGCTTGATTGGGTTGCACAGTTGCACAGACTAATGTGATGGTGCTATTGCAACCCTTGGACAAATGGTATGAAATTGGATATTTTGAAAAAAAAAGGAACTGTTTGAACCAGATTTTTTTCTCCAGCCGTCCCAGCAAGTTTTACAGACGTGACGCTCCAAAAAAAATGAGTCAGCAAACTCCTTCAATAAGAATATGGATTAAATTTAAGGTACTAGTACTGAATAGTTCAGTTCTTTTGGGATTTTGAGGATTCCCTTTAAACTGGATGCTGCTTTCTGTAGTTCTTGGTGGATGAAGATATCGCGTGAAGTGTTCGTTTTTCTTCCCTTCTAGGTTGTGTTTGATGCTCTTTTTTGAGCAGTTCGGTGGGTGATAGACGGCATACAACCCCTATCCCAGGCAAGGTCATGCCTGGTAGACAAGTGTTATAGGATTTACTGTATAATATATTGTTGAGCGATTTTCTTAAGAACACCTGATGCTCATTGAATGTCATCCCAGTCCGCATTGCTTTTTCCTCAGGACACCTTACTCTTCGAATAAGTTTCAACCCAAAAATTCCCAACACCAAACCAAAAAAATCATCAGGTGACACAAACAAAATTCAATTCCCTTCAAGTTTTTCCTATCTGTCTTTTTCCCCTCCCCTTACAGCCAAACCTCAGCCTCCATGGCACAGTTGCGGGCGAAGCTTTCCCCATCAGGAGCTCATGGACTTTATCGACTCTTTGGTGCAAGTGATTTTTGAGGTGAAATTTTTGACGGAGATGTCGGTTGGGTTTCGAGATGTCTTGGCGCTCTTTTTTATACGGGAATTTTGATGTTCAACTGAAAATAGACATTTGTTTTGATAATTTGTAATGATCATAGAGACGTCATACATGACAAACCACCCCTTTTCTGGGTGGATGAACAATAAAAAATCGTTGTTTCAAAGAGAGGCAGGACATCCGATTGAAGGACAATTTTGTGGTTAGGTGGTTCCAAAGAAGTCTCATTTTCGACTTCTGTTGGGAGATCATTCCAAGATCCCACCCACATACCCCTGGAAGATACCCCGGACGTTTCACCAACAGTTTATCAAGGAATTTCTTTCTTTGTTGGGGTTTTGGGGAAGTTTGGGGTATCTTCCCAGAGTATGTGGGCAAAATCATTGAATCATCCAATTGCGAACCGATAAAGCTGGTGAGTTGAAGAAATTTATCCCGGGAAAATTGACGAATGGATACCCCAAATAGCCATGGCCTTGAAAAAGAGATACCTTCCCTGAAACTAAGATAGCATCTGAAATTGGATGGTTGGAAGATTATTTTCTTTTGGGGGAGGAAGGGAGGGTATAAGTACTTTTACGGAGGATGATATACTTATACCTATACCTTTTACAAAGCATCTTTTTGGGTTTGTCCAAATTTTGCGTACGTGTTAATACGTCAACAACTACCCAAACCCTGGTTATTAGGGATTATGTAATCCTAATACTTCACCCATCATTTCACATGTGCTGGGTGATTGCCATATAATAGGGGATAGTCATCACCCCAATAGTAGGGGTTTATACACCCATGAAATAAGGATTTCCCATTAAAGGTGGGATGAGTTTATCCCTAGGGAGTTTAGACCTTGGCACACATGGGGTTTCACAGCTTCGAATGGTTGGGAGATTGTTTGAGAAAAGCAGGATGGAGCGCATGATGCTCAAGAACTTAGTCTGATCATGGAACAATGGCAACTTCATGAGATGGAGTTTGAGGCGCCACAAATTGGGGGAAACCTTGAGATTTGTTGTTTTTTTTGGTGATGTTTGTTTACGGATTCTATCATGGTAGAAATTAACATTGAACCACCGTTCGGGAGCATGTTATTTTACTTTTTTCTAAGCATCTTGAGCAAATCCAAGGAAAACCTACACAAAACAACATGTTCCCTTCATGAATGAATGAATTCAATTTTAAGGCTTATTTTTTTCACGGGAGTTCAACGAACAAAGAGCTGATGGGCAGCACCCCATGACTAGGATTCAGGTATGGTGAGTCCGGTATATTTAGGTAACCAACATTTATATATATCGTTGATTTTGATGGGATCAATGAAGGTAAATATACCAAAAAAAACAATGGATCTTATGGGCAAGTGAAAAGGGACAAGGTTTTTCTTACATCTGTTTTGGGAGGAGAGATTTTTGTTTAAAGGCAGTTTCAACAAATCGTCTCTTCAGGGAGCCAACCATGGGAGCAAACTTCATAGTTAATAAGGTTGTCAATGTTTGTTCACCAATCATTTCACCTAAAATGGAGACGGCTTGTGTAAGGGAAAACCCAGCCCCAAAAGAGCCAAAACTAAGGCTCAGGAAACCCTCCATTTTAGGTGCTGAAATTCTTGGCCAAAATGGATGATCAATTGAGAAGTTATACGGACCTTGGCTGGTTGATGCTAGTCGCTTCTTACAGTATACAACGTAGAAATTTAAGCACGCATACCAAAGAAAGATGCATTGGAAAAGATATATTTATATATAAATACACATTACCTGCTGTGAAATATGGCTATTTGGGTATTGGTATCTAATTTAGATTGCGGGGGCGTATGTATAATCAGAGGGTTTTCAATAGGGATTGTAGGTAGCTACCAGGTTCCAAAGCACCCCAATTCCAAACCACGCCACAAAGGAAAAACACCAAGCCAAATCATACTAGGGTGAGTGTTCTGAAGTCTGCTATCTTTATGAATTTCTTCAGGGGACCCGCTTCCCATAGCGTTCGATACTTCAAGCAATTCTTATGGGAGTAGTATGGGAATTGGGGGTCCCATTACTAAGGATCGTTGAACTTTCCCTTTATCTTATTCTCACTTATTGTCCTTATTTTACATGTTGTTTTGTTTCTTTTATCATTGATGTGCAATGGTGTGTGTATTATTCGCTAGATTGGTACATTGGGTTATCTTCGTGGTTGTTTTTCAATTATTGTTGTTCTATTATTATTCTTATTATTTGTTGTTGTTCTTGTCGTTGGCTTATGTTGTTGATGTGAGTGCCAGTGCAACAGGTCCCCAAGTGTGGAAAGGCTAAGTTGCTATAGCATGAATCCCAAAAGATTAGGCAAGCTGAACATATAGCCTCCCAAAACAAACTGCGAGTTTACCCCTGAAAATAGGCGGATGGCCCCGAAAAGGATCGTCTCCCTTTGCCACCATTTTTCAGCAAATATCTTCATTTCAGGGAGTGTACTTCCTAATCATGGTGCTGCATACACATCATCATATGTTCAGTTGTGGAACTATTCGTGCGATCTCGCTAGTCATTGGTGGCACTGAACCTATGAATAGGATGAAGAAAAATTACTGAGGAAGCACTAAATGCAAACAAACATCTATGCTTCCCAGCCACAACTAAAAGTGTACCCTGGAATTACCCGATTTTTTCAAGGGACCTCACATTGACCACTATAGGGAACCGCCACTTGATGTTTGGGAGGATTTTTTGGTGTAAAATCATCCCGTAATGACAGTGAAGGCCTGAATTTTGGTGTTTAATAATGCCTTAAATCCCTTTTCTTAATGGTTCTTTTTAAATCCCTTATCATCTTTTGGTGTGAAAAATCATCCCTTCTGATTTTTTTGGTGTACAAAACAAATATCCCTTAATAACATATAAGGACAGTTCAGGGCCTACCGCATTTTGGGGTGAGCCCCAAAAAAAACACGGAAATTTTCGAAAACTTCAGGCTGAGCCAAGGGTGATGCGCAGTGTGGGGCAAAGTTTGATGGAGGTCACGGTGGTGGTGATGGATGCACCGGATGAGTTGGGAGCAGGTGGTGGTTTAGAACAACACCCCAAGGGGGGGGTTGGTTGGTTGAATATAGAAGGGGGGGTGAAATTTTACTATCAGGGATTGTGTATATGTATATATATCTATATATATTGAAATTATATTAAACTATACTATAATAGTATTAGAGGGATTTGAATGATTACATAGTATTATACTTCAATTCTTATCATAACCTACAACCTACCATCATCCAGAGATTATACTACCCAGTTATAAAAGGGGATTATAGTGGCCCAGCACTTGAAATAGTTGGCCGGGAAGCCTTTACAAGGTGGGCCTCTACCAGTTATCAATAGGTTCACAACTCCTATAACCCTGGTGAAACCCATTTATTTTTGGCCATTTTATAGGGGGTATAAGTCCACTTATAACTAGTAGGGGCCCACCTTATGGGGATTTCGTTGGAAATCTTAAAAAGGCACCTTTTTTTTTGTGAAGGAAGTTAGAAGATTTCTTGGGAAGTGATTTTTTCCCAAAACGACCAATCTACATAGAGTTGTTTTTGGGGCATGATCTTTCATCCTTAATTGGTATTCATATCCATCCAAATCATCATTCTCTTTGGAAACCGTTCCCGAACATTAAGCAAGCAAGTCTAAGAAAGGTGGTCTGAATGTGATAGATTTGCATTCGCATGATGTAGGCATACCAAGGGTGTATGTCTCCAAACAAAAATCATCAAGGACATCTCAAAAGACCTACCAAAAATAAGCAAACACACATCACACATCTGCAGATCATCTGGAAAATGACCAGGTTTTTAAACACTACACACCATCGACTTCCCGAAGTTCAATTTGTTGCTTACTCAATGGACTTCCCATCTTGTTTTCCTCGCCTTGCCAGAATCATGCTTTCCAACGACGTTTGCGAACAGCTGTGCGTTATCAGCGTCCGTGGTTGTGGGAAGCGGCAGGTGTGGATGGTTTGTTGGAGGGATCTGATGGTTATTTATACCTTGCTGGTGGTTTCAAATATGTTTTATTTTCACCCCGGATCCCTGGGGAAATGATCCAATTTGACTATATAATATTTTTCAAATGGGTTGGTTCAACCACCAACTAGTCTTGCAATCTTGGATTTGTTTTTTTTTGGTGATTTTTCAATTTGTACCGTGGTAAACCACCACTATAAACCAGCATTTGGGAGAATAGTTTTGGAACTTTATGCAAGCACTTTAAAGCGAAACTAAGTAATTTATCATCCTTGATCATAAGGCCGGCTATTTCTTGGTGGGGTTGCGTTGGGGGTGTATTTTAGATTTAGGTAGCTTCCAAGTAGGATCGGATAATTTTCAATGATATTCGGGGGATCCAAATTTGATGCAAATCTTGCGAAGGTAATTTGGAGGAATTTCCCTTAAACATACCCTCCCTGAAACTAACATTTCGCCCCTAAAAATACACCATCCTAAAAGAAAATATTATGATCCAACCATCAAATTTCATGGGTGAACTGTTAGTTTCAGGGAGAGTAGTATAGCCTCTTTGAGTTGGTGTCATATAATAATCCCTGTCCAACTCACACTACTTTCACAAAAAGATCAAGTTGGAGATTAGTAGGGGGATCTCTGCATATACATCCCAGGTCCACTCACTGGGGATGGTCTATTTAAGTTACATCACCGGGGTATCGTATTAGAGGGTAAATAGGGTAACTGTAGGTAGATAAATCACCCACATGCAGTGGACTTGGGCAACATAACTCTTACAAAATGAGATATGAATTTACCATAGCATCCATGTATAGTATATTTACCTACATTTACCATATTTCACCTTAACATACATGGATGGCATGGGATATACGTTACACATGTGTTCCGGGTCCCATCATTTATATCTCAAGTATAGATAAAATTTAAGGCAGTCCCAAAATCCAGCCGAGTCCGTTGGTCCGTCCTCTATACACACAAAAACTCAATTTTTTCAACCGTCCCATTTGGCTCCAGGCCTGCTTTTTCGACTTTATGGCTTTCATGAGGTGAACCCTGTGATACTGTTGGATGGCAACCAGAAATCTTAAGGCCAACCACCGTTTGGATGGTCATAAAACCCCGTGGTAAATACTGGGATAAACTAAACTACCAACCTCTGGTGAGTTCACTGGATTTCTGGTTGCCATCAACAGTAGTATTTGGGGGAGCAAGCGATTTTTTTCGTCGCCAGGGATGAGTCGTGTTTTCCTAAGCAAACGAGGAGGACAAAAAGTCAGAATCATCAAAATCGTAGGGTAGATAAAACTATGAAATATGTATTGAAATGTCAACCGCGACCGACTTTTCATACCCCACCATGTATCCCAAATTGGGTCGAATGACCATGACTTATGATTTTGCCATGCCCAAATTTACGGTTGATGTGTTGCCCCAAGATTAAAGGGGAGCGCAATTTAAAGGATAGCATGGGAAGGTTTGGAACCCGGGAAGCTTAGGGAATTATAGAAAACCTTAAAGAAGACTAGGGATCTACCCCCGTGAACCCTAAGAATCCTGTAAGACGCTGGAAAACATGAAAAAAAATATGTGGAAAGCATGGGAAAACATAAAGCAGGTTTGGTTGAGTATTTTGGTTGGTTGGATGCGGACTTCCAGCATTTGTGGTGGGAATGCATTTTTGTCATATTTTTTGCACATCCCTTAGGAAATTCTGAAAGATTTCATGAATTTTAACCAAAAAACGACAAAAAAACATAAAAAAACAACCTTACTGTATAAGAAAATTTCCAGTATTTTAGCCCTCATGGATTTTTTCGTACAAAATGTGGAAATCGGTTCTGTTTCCCCATCATGTCAGGTGCAACCATTACCATCGGGTCATTTGTTGGAGGTGGGATTTGTTTTGGGGTGTTGGTGGGTGGATTCTTGGATATACATGGACCCGAAAAACGGAGTCCCTAAATTGAAGGGGGACACCTCCAAAGAATGGATGATTTCAAAGTCAGATGAGTTTTTTTGTTTCAAACCCAAGATTCCTGACCCCTCACACGTGACTTAATTATTTTGAGGACCCAAAAACATCCTTGGTATACAAGTTCATTCACCCCTCTGTAGGAGGGTCCAATCGCTGATTCTTAAGGGGGTCAATTTCTTTTTGCAATCCCCAAGTCACCCCAAGGTGTCCCCAAAAATGCCACTTTCATGGAAGCAATTGATGATTACATCACCAAATGCAAGGTAGCAAGTTTTTGTGTTTTTTTTGTGTTGGATCAGTCAACCCCCTCCCCCCCCGAAATTGAACAGATATACATACCCAAAATGATGGTGTTTAAAATGTATCTCCTTTCAAATATGGCTATTTTGGGGTATCCATGTTAGTTTTCGCGGGTGTACCTCAACTAACTAATGTTTGATTGGTGGTTCTGGCCCGGTGGTTTAGGATTCGAATGGGGTATTCAGCCCCAAGAATCCTGACCCCACAAAAGTGGTTATTTTGAGGACCCAAATGGCCACCCCCACGTAATACACGTTCAGAGGGTCCAAGGATTCGTAATGGCAAAACCTTTCATTTTTGGACATCCCATGGAATCCAAAACACCGAGACACCAAGACCCACCAATCACACCGTTGGTTGATTACCCTCCCGCACAACTAACTTTGGCAAGTTTTTACCTTTCAAACATCGGTGGTCGAAGATTTGGTATTTTGCGATTTTTTTCGACCAAAAGTGGTGGCAATTTTTGGTCCTTACTAGGATGTCCCAGGTCCCGTGATCGGGGCAAACGAGGAAGTGATCGTCAGTTGGTTTAGTTCACCTTTTTGCGAAAATTTACAACCTGCTTATAAAGGGGTTATTTGTAATCTGGGTGGTGGTTTCAAATATGCTTTTTTTCACCCCTGCTTGTGGAAGTGATCCAATTTGACTTTTTCAAAGGGGTTGAAACCACCAACCAGGTAATGAATCCATTGATCCTAAGCTAGCAGCAGGACATCCCAGTGACATCCCGGTGCCGCTCGCGGATGTACAACCTTTTTCCCAACCCCCCACCTGAAGGTGTAACTTTATCATCCCTTGGGTCACAGTAGAATAGGAGGTGTTGGGGGGTCAAGTGAGCCTAATAAGTGGCTAGGGGAGTATAATTAGTGCATAATTATGTAAATTATACCGGCCTTACACGACCTTAACCCAAAATGTAGCATTTTTGAAGGGGAAATTTTCTAATTTGCAAAACGGACGGCTGGACTGTGGGGCCTTCACATCCGAGAAGTCATCCGGTGATGTTCCGACATCTGCGTTCGCGGAGTCCGATGTCGGAGTCCACGACGGACAATCCTTGGTGGAATGCCCAATGCAGCTGTCAAAGGAAAAACCATTTCCGTTGTGGCCAGAAGGAGCGCCGCCACTAGGTTGATCTCCACCGGCCTGAGCTGTTGCATTCTTAAGATCAAAATAAATCAGTAGTGACCTCGATGTGGACTTGGGCAAGATGGTTTGAATGATGAAAGGTATGAGCCACGCTAGTAACTTCAGTTCTCTTTCTCCCCCCCAATGTGGGGGTTGAGTTTGTGCTATGTCGCGTTGAGACATATGTGTCAGCTCTTTGCCACTGTGGCGGGGAGTTGGCACTCCAGACAAAGGGAAGTAGGGAAATCTAGGTTGGTGAAATATGATCATTTGGCCAGATCAATTTGAGTTTTGGCGATTCTCTTGCCAAAAGATCACCAAACATTTCAGGTAGCAAAAATGGAGGTACTCACCTATATAAGCTGTATGTAAGGCTTATGTAAGCGAAAACCAATCCCCAAAATAGCCTTACAAGATTTATTACCTGCATTTTTTGGTACCTGAAACTTTTGGTGAAAAAAAAACTAGTGAAAGGCGCAGTCTAATCAGGATGATATCAGATTTTTGGCTAACCTGTCAAAGTCTTGACAAACGATTGCAACATCATTACTTTTTACATCCATGCTTGCAAAACAATCTCTCTGGGTTTCTTGAGTTTTATCTTTGGACTTGAAAAGGGTCGAATTTGCTCGAAAAAATCTGGAAAAAACAAAGTGAAAGTCGTTGATTGATAGATGTGGAAAAGGGGATGAGTTGATGAATACTTTTTGTCAGATACCCAACATTGAACGAATCCACAGTTTTTGGTCAGGATGCAACTGTCCTGATTTTGGGGAAGTTTCTCACTCATGTAATTCATGAACAAATCATCATATGAAATTTATCAAACTCTCACCCAAAAGATCCATGTATGGTGTGTTTACCCACATTCTGATGATGTTTTTGATAAAATGCAAGTATATACATATACCTCAGCCATTCCCATGGATCCTCTAGGTTGTGTATGAGCAGTCCATCCAGAAAACAAGTTGTTTAACCCAATCATTAGCCATGAATGAAGGTGTTTTTAGTTTGTTGCACCTGTAATTTCTAGGGAATTTTAAAAAAGCTCCGGCAAAACTAATATAGCTGGAAAATCAACCATTATGGTACTCGTATTTGTGAGGAAAGATGTTGATTGTTTTCATGGCTATGTTAGTTTACAAGAGATGTTGAAACACTGGATGACATGATCCAGGACGTGGTGGAATTGCTGTTGGCATCACATGAGGAGCCGAAACTTCTCTGTTTTTTTTGGGGGGGGGGTCGCATTGGTTGAAAAATTGGGTGGCTTTAAATCGCTGGTTCATTTGCACTTATGTTAAACAGATTAAATGTGTGCATTTCGAATATTTTTTTTGAAGTCTTGAAATTTGACTAGCGTTTTTCAGACGGGTTGAAAACCACCAATTATGGCTCAAATTATGCAAAATATGGTTAATTTAAAGGTTCTAGTTACATATTCATTACATGTGTAGTCTCAGGGATCCCTACAAACCTCCATTTCCCACTGGAATCCTGGAAGGCCATTGACCATGTTTTGTAAAGAACCGCCTTGCGTCCAGAACAACAATTTCTGGAAACTAAACACCCTTTGAGAGAAGTTATGGGTCACAAATATACTTTGAAGTCGTGGGAATCTAGGCCTTATTACCCACATTTACCCACCATAATCAGCCATCGTCCCTTAATAATCCCTTAAGTCGTGGGGGAGGCGGCCAGTAGTGAATGTGTTGACACGGATGTTGTATGCCAGGACATTGGACGCTTTGGTCTACTCTACGAACAGGCGAACAGGGCAATGAGGAAGTTTTAGGCTGCAACGTATACTTGGACGTCCCAGGAAGTTAGTAAGTGGAGGAGGTGGTTGACTTGACATATCCGGATATGTCACTTTTTCAAAAAAATAAGTACGTCGACACCTAATCTGGAAAGTTGTTGATGAAAGTAGATGATTTTTTCGATTTTCATCTAGAAAAATCCACCATTTTCACGCAATATCTTGTTTTTTTGTTTTTTGAATTTGTAGATGTTCTCCAAATCAGTTTTCCAACTTGGCGGCTTGCACCCGGGACTTCAGCTTCATTCCAACCTTCATTCCAACATTTGACTTGAAGGTCTTAAGCTCAAGTCCTGCAGCATCCGCCATCCTCCATTAAATCTCCACAATTCGTGACGACAATGGAGGTGATTTCAATTATTGCGGTCATGTGGTCCGTGGCTTTTCTTACATTGTGTGCCTGTGGTCAAACGTTTCTATGTAAGAAATGGCTGGTAGAATGGATGGAGCGAAAGAAGATATACGAAAACCTCCCAGATGAGCCAGATGAGTCAGATGAGTCAGAACCCCTGGATGATCTACCGGAGGAAATCCGTAGCCCTGAAGACGAGCTTCAGTGCCACATGTGCACCAACTGCTGCCTTGTGGGTTCTTCGTCTGTTGCCGGCAAACCCCCCGTCAAATTGATGAAGGTCCCCATCAATCCCGAACCAGTGCGGGAACGAAGACTCACACAACATGAAATACGCAGGATTTTCAAATTGGCACTCCATGAATCAGCGTTGATGCTGATTTTGCCCTTCATCCCAGTTGTGGCTGCACCATGGACCACATGCCAAGGAGGGATGCCCACATGGGCATACATCCTCTATCTGCCCCTGCTCTTGAGGCTGAAGTGGATAGAAACCAGAACCAGCTGTGTAAGTGTCAAAGTTTTCGATGTTTTGGGTGTGTGTTCCTCCTAGATTGAAGAGTTCGCGACTTCCTAGGCTCCTTGCTCAAGACTGAATATTTTTTACGTCGACTTAGACATGATGCCCATTCATTCCCTGTTACCACGACCTCAGGAATTCACGTGGCTACGCGGGCTGGGATGGAGCTACTACGATTTCGTGAGCCTCAAAGCTTTGGACTTCTGGCTTTGGGGGGTCCTGGAGCATATGGATGTTTTCACTGACGGTGCCATGCCCATCCAGGCTTGGCAGTGTGAGCCCGAGGCGACACAAAGCTTTGCGCATGCCTTTGAAGTGACACCTGGGCAATCAAGAACATAAGTTTTTAAATCTTTAAGTTGCCTCAAACTTGAGGCTTTTAGCTTTTCATCTTTTCACTTCTTTTTCAACTTTTGTGGTCGAAACATACCTTTGTTGTAATTAGTTGTTTCAAATTTGAACCGTCCACTTGAGACATTTTAGACATTTTCTCAAAAAATTCTCCAACTGAGAACTCCCTATGGTCAAGTGTGGCTGCCCTTGGTCCAATGGCTACATCTCTGGGGCCTTCTGCTCCTCTGCTTCACCTTCGCCACGTTGTTGCAGCAAGCCTACGCCGCCGGCGCCGACGTCGCCGGCGGCAACGGCCGAGGAATGCATGGCACTCTGACCGCCTTGGACGTGGCGGGGCTCCAAGCCTTGGCCAAGGAGTTTTTGAAGCGAAGCGGAGACGGTGGTGTTGCTGAAGATGCGAAGTTCGCTGCAAACGGCGTCAAGTGTTGGAGCAAAGTCCTGGCGGAGAACCTCGTGCAGCTCTATCTGCAGAGCGCACTCTTTTCGGTCACGTTTGAGCGTCTCAGTGAAGTGGGACGAATCAAGCTCTTGGTCTCGATGGGCCTGGGTTCGGCAAGTGCAACCCACAAGCTCACGAGCTTCATCATTGACCTTTCTAGACGGGCATGGAAGGCGAAGAATTGGAAGAGGGGTCCAGGCCTGATTCTGTTCACACTTCTTTTTGCTGGCCTGGCGGTGATTCCATGGATTGCTGCCAGGCTTGTTTTCACTTACAGGTGCAAAGAACACCTGTGGAATTTGACCTCGGGCTGCGTAACAGCTCACTAGCGAGACAGTCAGCCACTCCACCAGTTTTTGTCTAGAAGATATGCTGACTACAATCGGGTATGACTCCCTTACAGCAGTCAGCAATGTTAACACACAATATTTATTTCTTATAACTGGTGTATCATGGTTGATTTTGATTTTCAATGACAAATCACCACGAATAATGGCTAATACCATCAACTGACAGTATGATAATGGTTTTAGATCACCAAACATTTGACGGGTATACACGGTAGATGTCCATCGAAGTTCGAGATGTTCCAATGAGTCATCGGCTGTATAGGCTTACTGACTCGCTGCTGACCAACCAGATACCGCTGAGACAATCCACGAGGGGATCCAATCATTCGAAAATACCCATTGATGCTCCTTGTTCAAAGTTCAAACCGGCGTTTGTTTCATAAGTTTCAATCCAGGCCAACAATACCCATAACACCCATGTATGGTCTACCTATGCAAAGTTATGTTCATTATACATATATGTTTTTTATCAGGTACCAGCCGTGGTTGCTATGCAGTATTCAGTATGATTAGTAATCCCAGTTGGTAAGTGGTTAGTAACCATGGTTTGTACATCCCTTCGTAGCGTTGGTCAAGTTATAAATGGCTTGTAACCCCCTTTTCCAACCACTTACTAAGTGGGGTGATCCTGCAAGCAGTAGTAGTAGTAGTAGTAGTAGTAGTAGTAGTAGTAGTAGTAGTAGTAGTAGTAGTAGTAGTCCTGGTTCCAAATACGGTCGCCTCTATATGTATCACACCGTCGACACAATCTCACATGTAGATGACCATTTGAGCTGCGATCGGCTGCAGCCCTTTTGTCGTTTCCCAATTGGAGTCGAATCGAATTCATTTAACCCACAAGGAAAGGATCCGCCATTGGAAAGGAGGTATCAGGAAAATGGGATCCCTGAAGTGAAAAACACGGGATCTAGGATGGTTCGCAGTTCAACGAGCCAATCTCATGGATTCATGGATGTAAGTTCCCTTTTTTAGAGGCAAGAGAATTTTGAGTTGGAGTTTACAGAATTTGAATGGCTTTGCATCCTCAAAATGACTGAGTCTTTTTAAGATGATCGAATTTCGACAGTGCAGCTTGCCTCTGTTCATCCTTATTTTCTGACAATTCACCATGTGCAAGTTTTTGAACCACCCAAAATTTCATTCCCAATGGAGTCGGCGCCAGCGCCATGAAATTTGTTCAAAGTGGTCAAAGACGTCGCGCCACCAAAATGCCAGCAATTTTGGCGTTTGAAGGGAAGGGTTCTCCTTCCGACAGCATTTGACCACAACTGAAACCAATACAAAACTGACAGAAATTTCGGAACAAAAAGCCAACGTGGTGGGAACTGGGAGCAGTGTTGTGGAAGAATGTGGCAATCAATTTAAACCCACTAAGATGGAGACAGCTGCTATTTCATGTCAGGCGGTAGGAAAAAAGTACCCTTACTGAAACTAACATAGCCGCCCCTGAAATTAGTAACTAGGCCAAAATAAAAACAGTATTCCAACACTCCATTTTCAGGTGCTATGTTAGTTTCAGGGAGGGTAAGTCAGGAAGTCTGTAAATAGAGCTGCCAACAATCAGTCGGTATTAACAGATTCTATGGACTCTAGACTCCAGACCAATAGAGTCAATAGAGCAGTGTTCGAAACCTTCTTACTTTCCATTATAGGAATCCTTTTGTTGGCTTCTTATATTCACCATATAATTGAGTAATAGTATAATCCCCTATGTCAAACAGCCAACCAGTAACCAGGTTTTGAACACCAACCAGTAACTTGATAGGATTCGCTAGGCTATTATTGTGTATGGGTTACCTCCTGGAATGTCCCAGCAACAATTCTTTTAGTGGGGTTTGGATCCTGTTCATTTCTTGGGATTTTATATTTTAACATATGCTGTAAGTAGCGGGTATTGTACTGGTCACAGGTCTGTCCAAAGAGGTAGGTAGTAAGGTGGTAGTGGTAGTAGTACCGAAAGTCATTTACCAACTTTGCACGGATCGGCCCTCCTGCCTTTGAGTTTTGGTTAGGAAATGAGGGTCAACCTACTTATAAATGGTGTATATTCAGGTTGGTTAAAACCCTCTTACTATCCTTTTACTAACTTCCTGGGACATCCAAGTACTACAACCTCATTGGCAAGTTCAGGAGATTTGAGAGCTGAGAATTTAAGAGACAAAAGATACATCATAAGGGAAGCTGTACGGCATGTTTACCTACATGTACCATAAAAAATAAACGACGTCATGTAGGTAAATATGTAATTCCCATGGATCCGTCAGGGGATAGATAGTTGAAGTTAAGCTATGATTGTTTTTAAAGGGTGTTTTTGAAACCGCAGAGCCACAGAGGAACTTGAACCTGACCCCGAAGTGAAAGTGAATGTGTCAAGTGCGGATCGTCGGATCGGTAGCATATTACCCATCAGAAGGCAAGGACTACGGTACAAGTGGTATATAAGTGGCATTTTTCTTGCCAATTCAGGGATCAAAAATGCCACCGATCCCACCAATAAACTAGCAGTTAAAAACCCAAAATATCGCCCTTTTTTGGGTGGTATATGTTGGTATCTCGGGTACTCTCCCGTTCGGGTACCTAACGTTTCCCTTCGAAAATTCAGGCCTTATTGGCTTGGCTGTTGTCGAGTGAAAACTTGGAATTAGCACAACTGGCGCGACGTGTTGGCTGGGCTACCGCTGCTTGGTGTCAAGGGTTTAGCCTTGCTGGTGTAGCTGTTGTTGTTCGGGTTGGTAATGGTAATGACCCCCATAAAAGGCCCCCTAACTGCGGAAAATGGATGCAAATTAATATTCCTAAAAAGTTACACCCAAGTATATAGGGTGATTAATTTTGGGCTTTACTGGGGCTAAACAACAGGGAATTTCGGCCCTTTCCTGCAGGGATGGTGTAGTTTCTGCTTCGGCTTCAGGTCATTCAGTCGAATGTTTCAAGAATTGTGACGCCCCGGGAAGCTGTTGAATATTAGTATACATTTTTGTGTTCATATTGGATTCCTTACATTTCACAACTATTTCTTGAAGATACCGGGCCCTAGAAACTAAAAATCTAACAGTAACCCATACCATCCATGAAGCTTGTATATTTACCTACATGAATGGTTGATTTTCATGGTTTTCAAACAAATATACAAAACCCTTGGGTGGTTTGCTGGGCTGGGACACCTAAGTTAGTAATGCGTAGTAAATGGGTTACAACCTGCTTATAAATGGGGTATATTGGGGGTGTATAACCCACTGATCCTAAACTTTTTCCCATCACTTCCAACTGCACATCCAAGTGGGTAACACTTTGCACGAACGAAAGATTGATAACTTGGAGCGTTTAGGTTGTATGCCATGCAAGTTGTGAAGATCCTGGAAGTCGCGAGATGCTTTCCCACCAGATTTATAGCGTCTTGGCTAGTGGAAAACACAGGAACCATCAGGAACCGTAACCGAAACGACAGAAACACACCTGGGAAAGTGTGAAACCTTCCAGGGTGCCAGCGCAGATGATTTTATGGTACCTTGTTTGCATCTTTTTGTTGGATTAGAATTACATCAAGTTAAGATCATCCAAGAAGCTGTATAAAACCAATGATCTAGATTCCTTTTCAAGGGTGTTTGAAGAATGTGGCCCTTTTTTGGAGATGCCAACCTCAAACACGGTTTTCAGGACGTCTCTACTGCTGTGGTTCACCTGAAACTTCTTGGATTTCTTGGGGATTACATATTGTGTAGAAACAATCAAGCTTGAACTTCTAAGGCTCCCAAATGGCTGAGTAAGGATGGATACCGTAGAGACCCAAGATTACCCGTCCCTTTCAAAAAGGCAACATTTCCCCAGGTTCAACCACTGACATGATAAGCACTTTAATTTAATATTACACCCATGAACTTCAAGGAATGGATATACCAAAATTGATGGACCTTGGAAAATGCATCTCCAGAATTTCAGGCGGGGTAAAACATCAGCCACATGGCTTGAGGTTCCCCACCCGAAAAATAAAAGTTGGCACCTCAATTTCCTGGCAACATTTGAGGACATATGTACACCCCTTGCAACCATACAGGTTCATGAAAGCCCATTCCAATTCGAGGGTTCAATGGCTGATTCTTTGGGTCGTTGGGTCGTTGATGGCTGTCGAACATATGTCCCATAGGATCCATGGGACTGGCATATTTACCTACATCCATGGTTGTTTTTTTTTTGGTCAGCATAGGTAAATATACCATTCCCATGGATCCTATGGGTGTTCAATCTTAAGGTATGTGCGAATCGTTTTAATACCATGTGATTCTTAGAGACAACGAACAAAAAAAGGAGTGCCTGGCAATTCTGCGAAAACCTGACCTTTTGGGGTGAAAACGTTACAATTTTTAAAACTTAAGGTTGTTGATTACCATGTTAGTTTTTGGGGGGTAACTAGGGAACAAAATTGTCTTGAATCACTTTGGTGTCTGAAATGTTCCATTTTCAAACAAACAAGAATTGAGGCACTGTACATGAGGATTACTTTGAAGTCTCTCATCGTCCTATTTGGGGATCGAAACGACAAGATTTGGTGTATCTTGGATTCATCGCAGCTTCCGCAAGATGTGGCCCGAGCCGATGGCTGTAAACGGCGTCTTTTTAAATGGCCGCTATAAATGGCCTTATACATGGGTAACTGGTAGCTAGGGTTGTAACTGTACTTATAGGGGTGATAACCCCATATATAAGTGGTATAGGGGCCCTCTTTGTGGCAAAAAATCACTTTACTGCCAACACAGGGTGCTTATACATATGCTATTATGCTAGTCTGCAAGCCTGTTTTACCGGAACATACAAAAACCGGTGGAAATTTCCTCTACAAGACAGGAGTGGCACAAGCCCCGGATGTATGGATTTTGTACAGAAATCAGTGTGATGCAGGACAAGGTGTTTAGTTTTGTAGTAGGAGAAGGTTTTTTTTAATAGAAAACAGTGGTTTTCAGGGTCAGGCCAATGAATTTGTAGTTTTTCTGTAGTTTCATAGTTTTTGAAGACAAATGCCAAAACCATTTTGTAGAAGATCTGAACGGCCATGTTTGTACAAAAATTGCAGGCATTGAAGCATCATGTTAATGTTTGTTGACCCTCCCACATGATGCTCCTCGATCATCGTGGATTCATGATTCGTTTTCTACGAATGGATTTGGGATTGGAATCTTTGGTCCCAAGAAAGGGTGGGCCATGACCTTCGTAGAAAAGGACGTCTAAAATCACCAGTCCAATTTCTACAAAGGCCCATGGCCGCACCAGATTTGTAGAGAGATTTTCCTTCACATAAAGATCATTTTACTTTCTAAAACAAGCTTACGGCGCAGGGGTTGTACTACTAAACACCTCATGCGGCCCGCCTGGGCTATTCAACCCCATTTCAAAAATGCCATTGATTTGTCGGGTTTTAGATGTCCGGAAATTAGCCTGAAGATTAATTTAGATAGGAATTTCGTTGATTTTAGGGGATGAAGATGTGTCCCCGGGCAAAAATGTGACAAAATCAAACTTTAAATGATTTGAATGTTCAATGATTCGGAATTTGACGAAGAGAATTGTTCAAATAGGATAGCAAAAGCCACCAACTAGATTTTATACAACTATATTTTGTTTGCCTAAAAATATTTCCAAGACTTGCGTAGCGTAGGTTTTTTTCTGTATTGTTCGCATCCATCCACACATGATTTTTCATTTGGGATTCCTAATGAGCTTGTAGAGTCTACTGAAAACTGTAAGGGAAAGCATTTTGATAGGATCCATGGGACTGGTATATTACCTACATTTACCAAAAAAGTCAAGTACATGTGGGTAAATGTATCATACATGGTTGGTATGGGTTGGATGAACCTTTTGTATTTTCGACTACTAAATTGCGAGCAAAACGCTACCTCAGGTGGCAGACGTTTTGTGCTGAGAGCGAGTCACGTGACCTTGTGTAGATCACGGTGGCTGTCGCAAATGGTTTTCATGAAACAAAAATTGCGTGATTTTGGGAGAATTTTTGGCCGTTTTGTGTGCCCTTTTTTTTTCGGCGGTTGCTGCGGTTTCAGTAGTGGGGAACACGCGGACAAACAGATAAATCTGAACAAAAACCTCATGACCTCACTTTTTACAAACAAAAAATCTTTATTAGATGGCAGAGGACCAGATTTGAAAACGACGAAATATATAGATATAAGATGGGCCCCTGCCAGTTAGAAATGGGGTTAAAGCGGATATAGTTTTTTAAATCCTGTAAGATTGGCGCCCTGCCTGGGGTGATTTCACCTCTATAAGTTTAGTTATTTCACCCTATGACTGGCATGGCTTCGTGACTCAGCTGACGAGGTGAAGATGGCACCAAACGTCCAGATGGGTTTGATTGAATGACCCATGATGGATCTGTAAATATACAATTCCCCAATAGGATCCATGTAGGGTCCCTAAGGATCCAATCATCTTGTGAGATGATGAGCAAGGGGTGCATAAGTGTATAATCACCTCCGAAATGAAAGGTATTTAGGTTCCATTACCATTGTCAGAAGGTGATTGGATCCCTATATCTACCTATAGGATCCCTTTCAGCACGTGACTGGCAACATGCAAGTAACAAATCCCTTTCATTTACCCAGGATCCATGGGACGAACGGTATTTTACCTACATAAAAACCCCAAAAATCGACCAAATCTAAGTAAACAGACCAGTCCCATGGATCTTATGGGTTTCCATAAAATCAACCTAGGAAAACTTAATCGGATCTTTATATGGATCCATGTAGCTCACCATTCCCATAATGTGTTTACTAATGAAATATTTACCTACCCAGACACTCCATGTATGGTATGTTTACCTACATTTGGCTTAAATTCATGGCAAATGTAGGTAAATATACCATACATGGAGCATATGGGCTACTAATTGATCTATCACAAAAAAATCCAACGGAATCTATGGACGTGTAGCCATTTAGATGGATCGGTAGGTGAGAAAAGAAGGTTATCCGAGCTACTCCTAGGCTCAGTTTCTAAATAGCATGTGAAATTCTTTGGACGTCCCGTTGGGTTTGTTAGGATCAATGTTTAGAGATTAAATGGACTATTTCACCTACTTTTTAAATGGGTGGGGTTATAACCCACTGATCCTCACCTTTTACCTTTTACTAACTTCCTGTGACATCCAAGAAGGGGAATTCTGCACAAGGAGTTCCATAAAAAATCACCGCCCTAAGAAACCTTGGACCCTCCAATGGAAGGGTTTTGAACCTATATAGCAGGGGGTCTCCAAAATAGCCCTTTTTTTGAAGGGTCAGGATTCTTAGGGTGGCTGGTGTACCAAGAGGGATAGTTTTCCATCCTAAATCACAAGCAAATGAGGAACTGGTTCGGGGGGTTGAACGCTTAGCAGGAATTATCTGGGCAAATTTCATATAGCCATATAGATAAATGGTATTGGATAGGTATCTGAAAAAAAACATCACCAAGGGGATCACTAGAACCGAATCTTGCTTAGTCATTTTCGTGTAGGGAAAGTACCTGGTTACTGCTTCCCAGTGGCCATTTGCAGTCAATTTGCCGCAGCAAAAAGTTGCAGCAACAAGCATCAAGAAACGCCATGACGGCCATCAGAACTGCAGCCAAATGCACTCATCGAGTCTTACTTCGACATATGCGTCTTGAGTTTTATTTCAGACAAATGAGTTCCGAAGATGGGATGGTTTCAGCCAAATGTGTTTCTCGTACCTTCCAAGTGAAGGATTTTGTTGTAACCGTAACCTTGGTAAGGCTCTGAATCGAAGGATATCTAATCTTAGAGGCTTAGAGGCCATTTTTCACGTTGCTTACATGGGTGGTACGTACCTGTACCTCTCTTTTCAAGGTACATGATGTGAGGTTAGTGAAATACGTAAGTCTGTGTCAACTGGTTGAATGCTGCCCACTGGTGGTTTTGGTGCATGGATATGTACACCTAGGATCACCTAACCCAACGGTTGACCATTTTTAACAAGGGGGTTGACCTGAACCAATTTATTGGTTAGATCATTCAAAATACGAGGGGGGTGGATATTTTCCTGGGATGGTGGCTGAGATTTATCTGAAGAAATACTGGACTGTTGATGGCAACTAGAAATCCGGGATCAACTCATCAGTTGAGGTTGGTACTTGGTCTCATTTTTTTGCAAGGTTTTAGCACCATCCAAATGGTGGTGCAGGCGGGATTTCTGATTACCATCAACAGTAATTATCACCTTCATGGGATTGATAATTTTATCTACCTGCTCATGGATCCCATAAAAAGCAACTGTCCCATAAGGGTGTTTCCAAAAAATAGGGATACCCCAAAATGGATGGTTTATAATGGAAAACTTATTAAAATGGATGATTTGGGGGTACCCCTATTTTCGGAAACACCCATAAATTGTATAAATTGACCCATCTTTTCATCATGACACTATTATCTTTACCTATACTCATGGAGCATGGATGTAGTCAATTTATACAATTGTCCCATGGGATCCGTTAACGTTGGAAGTATCAGGGGTGAAACACCTGCCGTTTTCGAAACTTCGAAATCAAAGTTGAAGATCTCAGGTCCACCGCCATTTCCTCCAATCCTGGTAGTTTGAGTGCAGCATTAAACTTACATGAAGCAGCCATCGAAAGGTGCCTTGGTTGGTTGCTGGGAGTTTTCCACCCAGGATACCTATGGGATGTTTCAACCAATACATACTAGGTGGTGGTTTCAAATATATATGTTTAAATTCACCCTTACCTGGGAAGATGATCCAATTTGACTAATATTTTTCAGATGGGTTGAAACCACCAACTAGATTAGGATTATAGTTGTGCATGCAGGTTTTTAGTCTGGGCAATTTTTCTATACTGAAAATGAACGGCTGGGTGAACCCCGGAAATCACCTGAACGCCAATTGAAATCCGGAAAAATCATCTTTTCACCAAGACCTCCATGACTTGGGGTTTGAAAAAAGTGTGAATTTTCCCCGGGTGATACTCCCATGGATGGGATGGATTCATTGATATATTCCTTAGTCAAAGCCCTAAGAATCATTGGACCCTCTCAACAAAGGGGGGGAGTTAGTTTGACTCTGTTTTTGCAGGGTTCTTCTGATTGCGACCCGTTGCCGTCAAGTAAGCTTTGGGAAATTATTTGTATCCTCACGTTCCCAAAAAGGGCTAAGATTTGCTATGTTATCTATGTTCTTTTTTTTCCAAATTGCCATCAGCAACGAAGATTCAAGGGGCCGATTTTAATCCACAGGATTTCATCTGACTGGTATATTTACCTATACATGCATGGCTGGTTGATTTTCATCGTTTTCATGTAGGTAAAATATAGCGTTCGTCCCACGGATCCTACGTATAGTGGTGATTTAGGTGATTTGAATGCTTGTAAGAATCCAGACCCCTCCCGATCGAATAGGATTGACGGTCAAAACATCCCATTCCCGCAGAATAGGAACATAATGGAACATAGGCTTAGGGGTAATCCCTTAGGACATATCTGGATTCTTAGGGAATACAATACAAACTATTGAAGTATGAATTGTTCAAGTACATGGTTTACAAAGATTAAAATCACCACTTCTTGGAAACCTATATTTTAATTCGATTTTTTTTGGACTTCCAGGGTAACATTTAAACATGTCCTGGTGCAAGTTTCGATTCTTAGGGCGTGCCGCAAACAATCCCCAATCCTTGGGAGGAACACGGTGCGCTTGGGACGACAACCTCGCATCTGTCAAACTGCGGAAGAAGCCTTGGAACCGTCACTTGGTTGAGTCAAATTATAGCGACCTCACACGACCTCACCCCAAATGGTGGTTTAGTAAGGGAAATCCCCTTATTTCAGGGAAACCTAGGTTGGTGAAATATTATAATTTGGNGATAGATGTCGAGATTTGCTGCATATATCCATGAACCCAGCTGCCATGATCCCCGATGAACCCAACCAACTCGGACCGTGATGGTGTTTGGAGTTTGTGGGACTTGCAGTGGATGAACAGTTGGGTTTGACTTTCTCATTTGAGCAATCAACAAAAAGGGGCCCCTGGTTGTTTAGGGTATATATAGGGGATGAAATCCTATCTAGTTTTGTGGGGATTATTTCAGAAACCATTATACGGATCCCTATTAAACATCCAGTATTTCATGGAAAGTGATAAGTTTTTTTTTTGTGGCTCACTTGGAAAATTTGCCAACAACAAAAACCGGGGAGCAGTGAAGATTCATGCTCATAGGCTCATAGGAGACAACAAAATCCATAGTTTTTTGTGCGAACTTTTTTTGTTTCAACAGTATCATACCATACTTGGCATTTCACCGCCTATCCTGATGTCAAAAGGATCCAAAGAAGGGAATGAAATCATGATCCAGTTTTTGATTCACTGAAAGTTTCAGGTACCTAGAATGGAGGTACTGTACCTTATTTCAGGCTATTTTCGGGGTGGGTTTCCCGTATCTATAAGCCGGATCCATACAGCTTATATGGGTGAGGATTCCTCCATTTTAGGTACCTGAAATGTTTGGTGATTGATTGTTGAATTTTGTGGCGAAAACGGAGGCTATTTGGGGTTTGATTGAATTTCTTGTAGCGGTGGTTCCAGTATGCCATGTTTTAGAGATCCGGGGCAATTCGCAATTAAAACAGGTATTTGAAAAAAAAACAGTACCCAACTAAATGCCCCTTTAATTCAGGTTTGTAATCTATCATACGGCATATGAATGCAATGTGACATAGAATATGATGTTTGAAAAAGATGTATTTATGTACCTGTCATCGACAAACTCTTTGATGAACACAACCCAACACCGCCATGTCCGAACCTTTCGCCCTTGACGTTTCCGGCGACGGGCATCACGGGGTCCGAACGGGACCGTCCCGTCGTGGCCGATGCCAACGCATTCTCAAGACAAAGAAATAGATCCTGATACAGTGGTCATCTGGGTGGTGGTTTCACCTTAAATTTTTTTAAAAGGATTTTTTTGATTTTTATACAGAAACTAACAGCTCCCCCGAAAGGAGATGAATCATCTTCCAACCATCTACTGGGTGGTGGTTTCATTTTTTTTTATATTTTCACCTCTATTTGGGAAGATTCCCATTTTGACTAATATTTTTTCAAGGGGTCATGAAACCACCAACTAGTCATTACATGACACTAACCCCGAATAAGCACTACGCATTCTAAGGGAAATCCCTTCACAATTTACATACGTTTGCTGCTTGTCGGAGCTTCCCCCAAATAGGTACTTTAATGACCCTTGTTATACAGCTTCTTTGAAATCAATGGGATTGACTCAAACTACCAAGCCTCCGATGGATAATTAAACACGGTGGTTTTAGCCGCGATTCAAGTTTACTGGCGGGAGCAGAATAATGTTCAATTTTAAGAAGTAGTATATGATTTACCTGGAAGCGCAAACAACCATTCATAAATGTATGTTTGGTCAAACAACCTTTTCTATATAAAGATTTGGAATCATCCAATTGAAACAACCAATTATAAATGGTTGTTTGGGGTTCCAGGTATATAAACTATAATCTAGCCAGAAATTTGAAGTCTCAACTGTCAAATGTCAAAACACTTTTCGGTGAAGTATCCAGCTGTTGATCTTGATAGATTTCGGTTTGAAGGGGGGAAAGGAGATTTCTATACAGGAGTCATTAAGTTACCCATTTGGTGGATTTGCCCTTGAAAATGCTTTGTTTGGGTTGGTAGATAAATATAAGGAATTGATCGACCAGTAGGCACAAAAAAAAACATTTTCCATTGCTATGTTAGTTTACCGGAGTGTACCTGGCTTGCTTTAAAAAGAATCAAAGGGCACATGGAAGGTGTAATCCTTCCCCACCGTTTTTTTTTTGGGGGGGGAAAATTGCAATCACTCCTTTTTCCGTGTGCTGAAACAAACTGTTTCTTGGAAGCCGTAAAACTTGGAACTCTTTTTTGAAGGAGGTGTAAATGTTGGTCCGGATTTTGCGACAACGACCCATGGTCATTTCTTGCCCTGAAGCAAAGCAGAGCAAGAATTGCAAGTTACCATCAAACCCCAAAATTCAATTGCATTTCCTACAGCAACAGGCGCCAAATTCAAGTTTTTGGTTATTCTTGGGTTGACTTTCTTTTGGTTGGGCAGGGAACATTTAGGAGTTAAGAGTCGTCCATTTTGGGAAAAATGGCCAGTGGAAACACCACATCTTAACAGTTAAGTCTCTGATTTTCAAGGCATCGATCCGAAAAGTCGTCTCACTGTGAGGCAAGGCGTTTCACCAAAAAAGTGGAGTTTCCAAACAAAGGCGTCCCCCTTCAAAAGTCGCAGGTGCAAAGGACACTGCGTGAGGGGTTGGGGACCATGGTTTTTCCACTGTCAGATTGTTGGGTTGCTTGGAACCAGCCTTTCCGGAAAAAGATAAAAATCAGAGCAGCTCGGTGTGGTGTGCGTCACGCTGCTAAGTGGGGGGTCAACTTTTTTTTGGGGGAGCGGGTGCTGGTGGTGAACTTGGAAAAATCGACAATCAGATTGCTGCAAGGAGGGCAGTTGTTGGGTTGGACCCTGTTGGAAAACGTACGAAAAAAGGAGCGAACGGAAATTGTGGTGCAAAACAAAATACCTTCGGTTGGTTGTTTAGTTAGCTTCCAAAATTTACTGTACCCCCTCTAACAAAAACTAGCTGGGCTGTGCAATTCCGTGATGAGCATTCATGAGCAGTGAATGTAAAGGATCTTGGAAGTGAAAGCAAATCACTTACAAAGCTCGAAGCCGGCAAATTCGGGATTTGAACATTTGAAACTGAATGATGTTGTTGTTCCTGGAGTGTTGATGGACACGAGGGAGACATGATCCAAGAGTTTCAATAGAACTGACGATGGGCCTCGTTTATGTTGAACAAGTTTTGGATTTTGTGACATTGACGGATTTATATTTTTGATTTTGTGACATTGATGGATTTATACAGTAAATAAATTGACATGCATTTGGCATTTGGCATCTTTGGATTCAAGCATTTAGGCTCCGTGTTCTTGCCCCTGACCATTTGCCCTCATGAAGCTGCTGATCTCATTGGTGCTAGCACTCACCGTGCAGGGCGAAGTTTTTGAGCCTGCGTCCGAATCTTCCACGACCCCAGAAATTGCAGAGAAATCTGCAAAAGGTGAAGATGAGGAAAATCATTTGCATGATTTGATAGCAAACCCAGAAGATGAAGCTGTGAAAAACTTGAAGCCCGAAGCTCTTGAAGGTGCTAAAGCCACGACGGAAATGGCTGGAGGTGTAAGTGCTGCTGTACTGGGAGAGAAGTTGAAATCCTTGCGTGGTGGTCCAGGTCCGCACCGTCGCCCACGACCCCATTGTGGACCTCATGGACCCCACGGTGGACCTCATGGACCCCATGGTGGACCCCATGGTGGACCTCATGGACCTCATGGTGGACCTCATGGACCTCATGGTGGACCTCATGGACCACATGGATGGCATCCTTGAAATCTTGACCGTTTTTCAGGCCATTGAAGTTTGGAAAGTAGTTGATTCAACTGAAATGATGGCGGTGAATGAATTTTGGAAGTGTTGTTGCACTTTGGTCGCGCAAGTCGACTTGTACAGAAGCAAATTGTACAACAAACTCAGCACTTGCGAGAGCTCTCAGAAGGAGGGTCTATTGGGTTTCCTTCACAAACTTACAACGAAGAGGGGTCTCATGCTGTAGAGTCTCGAGTATGACTTAACCCGTTGTTTCTTACGATGTGGGGGTTGCTGGTCAGATTCTGGTTCAACCGGTTGAACTCACCCATGATACGGTGCTGCTTCCTTCATGATTACTAGGCAACACTTCTTCCAAAAGAAAATGTGGGTCAAGTTCGGAGAATACCCTCATTATACGTGTATGTGTGAGATTTATATATACTACATATATATATATATATCACATGATTCAGGGCCCACTGTTATAGTGTTTTGGCAACAAACCATACAAAATATACTAGGATAACCACAATTTTCATGTGTTTTTTTTTGTTTTGCCCGGCCCCCAACAAAAACAGCGGTACTTCTCAACCAGGACTTCTCAATGCCACCTTTGGCAACGCCGTCGAAACTTGGCGAAACTAACAGCAAGGAAACGGCCCTGAAAAATAGGCCTAAAGTCAATTGTTTCTGGTTCCCTTAATAGGTGGGATCGGTGATATATAATTACCCAATTGGCAGTATACTGAAAAAACCCCTTATATACCAAAAGGCTCCAAAAGGTAATGAATCATCTTCCGACCATCCATTTTCAGGGGCTTTTGCTGTTAGTTCTAGGGAGGGTAGATTTCTGGTCTCGTCTGGCCAAACACCCAGAAACAAGTTACAAGTCATAAGCGATCAGTTGTGTTGGGACGTTTGGACATCGCTCGGGGGCCGTCATTGGGGACGCCCACCCTACACATGACCCGTGGTTTTGGTGCGTCAGGAGATGATTATGTGCATGCAGGCCTCAAACGGGCTGTTTTTGAAAAAACATGTGTTTTCGTGGAGATTTGACGAAGGTTGGTTTATACACTCTGAATTTTTTTAGGGTGTTAAGTTGATGGACCACCTTCCAAAAAAATTGCAAGACATCAATACAACCAAAATTGGGGAAATGATCCAAGTTCAATATTTTTCGAACGGGTTGGTTTAGCCATTACCTGGAACCCAGACCCTTGTTTCGGTTGGAGTTTGGACCTTGTTTTGGAGGAGTCTTTGGGCGAAAAATAGCGACCTCACATGAGTTTTGGGCCCCCAAAAAGGTAGCGTTTAGTAAGGGAAATGGGACACCGGCGAAATTTCAGGGAAAGCTAGCTGATGGTGAAATATGATTCCATTTGCCTTTCGAAACATGGGAGTTTTGTTTTTATTCTCGATCTTCATTTCAGGGTGATTTTCTTTCAGCTTCTTTGTGGGCCTTGGATCAGTTGTAGCTCTTGGGTGATGAATATCCCTATGGTGAAATCATCCAAGCCACCTTGTGGTCAACATGGCACAGTCCTGAAAACGTAGGTTAGTACAGGGCGAACATATACGGCATTTCATGTGCCGAATCTACTTTTACCCTGGTGCATTTATTGGGATAGCTAAGGACAGTATCCCAACTGATAGTATGAAATTGTGGACCATTGGCTCATACTAAGCCCAGTGTTTTAACTAAGTTGGAATTGTTTGAAGGAAGTAACAGATACTGGTCGTATCTGCAACACAGAAAATGTGTTGACATCATTCCCAAGCAGGAGCCGTGATGTCATTCTCTGGAGTTTTATCTAGTACATCAAGGCCTCCTTGGTACAATTGAACCAGCAGTAACAGTATTTGTTCACTATGCAGTGGCTTATATAAGTAAAGGCAGAAAGGCCGAGCAATTGTTTCACATTTGACAGATCATATGGATGTTTCCAAAAATAGTGGTACCCCCAAATCGTCCATTTTAATAGGGGTTTCCATTATGAATCATCCATTTTGGGGTACCACTATTTTAGGAACCCCCCACATGTTTTAAAAAATTGTGGTTTTGATTTGATTCGGTGCCATCTGGGCGAGCACGTACTCGGGTCACGATTTTCCAGGCGGTCAAAGCTGGGTTGGTAGAAGTTGT
Source organism: Breviolum minutum Mf 1.05b.01 (assembly GCA_000507305.1). Taxonomy (NCBI): domain Eukaryota; class Dinophyceae; order Suessiales; family Symbiodiniaceae; genus Breviolum; species Breviolum minutum. Next base: position 14,687 of record DF241597.1, on the reverse strand, counting down.
GCAGGGCAACCTGCCCCTTGGAATTCAGAGACAATTGGGAATCTGGTGATTTTGCTCCGTTTTTGACAAAAATTCTGGTTGGTTGGGTTTTTATATGAAAAAACGAGGGGTGCAAAAGAAGAATGACCATTTTTTTTGGAGTTTTTTGTTGCTGGGGTTTGACACTTAAGAAGTTGTATAAGATGTAAGGCTGCTTTTGAATCACGAANGAAGGTGCTAAAGCCACGACGGAAATGGCTGGAGGTGTAAGTGCTGCTGTTGGTAGAAGTTGTGCAGGGCAACCTGCCCCTTGGAATTCAGAGACAATTGGGAATCTGGTGATTTTGCTCCGTTTTTGACAAAAATTCTGGTTGGTTGGGTTTTTATATGAAAAAACGAGGGGTGCAAAAGAAGAATGACCATTTTTTTTGGAGTTTTTTGTTGCTGGGGTTTGACACTTAAGAAGTTGTATAAGATGTAAGGCTGCTTTTGAATCACGAATTGGATTCGAATAAGACATTTTTCAATCAATCTCTTGTTGCAACCTTGCAGTTTTAAGAAAAAACATCAGAGTTTGGCTTCGGAGACATTGTTTAGCTTCTTGCAATTCTAGGTCACTTTTATTTTTTATCAACCAAGGTTTCATGGGTTTCAGGGCTTTAAAAAGCCTCACCTTTAGGCATTTTCTCAAAAATCGATCCTTTAGGATATTATTTGAGCAATGAACAAAGGGCTCCTAGTTGTTTAGGGGCCCGGGGATTATACTACAGAGCTTTTATGGGGATTATTTCATAAACCATTATGTGGATCACTATTAAGCAACCAGTATTTCATGGAAAGTATCCGGCCGGGTTTTGAACGAGTGGCTCATTTGGAAAAGGATTTGACCCATGAACTTCGATCAGAGGACAAAAGCCATCGGAAAACTACCTCCGCTTTGGCGGGTTTGGACGTGGGTTCCCAATAAAGGATTCATCATTTTCTTTTTTAGAAGGCCATCTTTTAAAACCCTTCTTGGTTTTTGAAGCTTTGTTTTTTTGGGGAGAAGTTACCCCCCTGAAAACAAGTAACATGGACCCTAAAAATGATGGTTTCAATAAAAATCTCCTTTTCTAGGGGTTTATTTTCAGGTGCCACGTTAGTTTTCAGGGGGGCATGTAGGATTTCCATGATCAGTTGGTTTGAAAACCTTTTGTGAAGCATTTCGTTGAATTTCTTTCCAAGAAGTTAGTTCATCTTTATATAGTAAATGGATCTCGCAATTGAACATATTCTTGTCAAATATGACAATCACACAGAAATGACACTTGGGTTGACATGGTAGGTTTCCCACACAATCTATATTTAGATTCATTTTTATGTATGTCATATTTCTTTAGATATGAACATTAACATAGATATAAACATGAATATAGATACAAATACAAACATAAATACAATTAAAACGATAGATATAAACATTCATGTAGATATAAAAAATATAAAGAGATATATATATATATACATGGAAATATAAGTATAGATATAACAATTAATAGACGCACACCTAGGACACAAAAACTTTCACTCTGGAGCCTTTTTTTCTCTCGTACATTTTTTTTACTCTCTGAGGTTGGGGTCTGTGCTTTCAAACTTACTCTTGGTCTTGGGCATGGCCATCTTCTGTACCTTGCTGGTTACAGGGATGGGTTTTCAAGGGTAGGTTTGGTTGAGTTTTTTTTCCCAAAAGTTTGAGTTAATCAACTGATATCAAAGTTTGAGTTGCAGGGTTCATTGAATGCCACCCCACTAATTTTTGGGGGGATCAAACTTGCAGCTACAATTTTTTTGTGTAAATTTTTGAAGGACTTCCATGAAAAAAGTGCCTTGTTTGGGTTGGTGCCATAGAATGACACCTGGCTTTTGGGCTAGTTTTTTTTGGCTGTTTCGGCCGATCCAAGGGTGGGCTGGAATGATTGGCCGCCAAGGTCACCCCAAAAGGTAGTGAAAAGTAAGGAAAGCCTACCCCAAATGGCCGAAACATTCAGGGTAAGGATTTATTTCATAAATTGCCCAGAAGTATAAGCCGTGGATTTGAATGTCAGGTTTGAAAGAAGCACAGTTGTATCATATCAAGTCATGTTGTCTATCAGGTCTGTGTCTCCGTGGAGAGATGGATCAAGGAGTGAAATCATCTTGATTTCTTTATATAGATGTTTTTATTCTATTAATTAATTAACAATGGTGTTTACCAGATAACTTGCCCATCAAAATTCCGAGAGATATAAACTTTTGTTAAAAAAACGAAAAGCTTTTCACCAAAAACATTTCCCACATCTGATTGGGGTAAACAAAAGTTGGAGTTCTCCCAGCGTGGTGAGTTTGGGTTTTGCGCAGTTTTTCGTTTGATGAGGTGCTGGCTTGAAATTTCACAACAGGCAGTTCAACGCCGTAGGCCGCGTGTAGAGACCGCGGTAGCTGTGGGTGTTGTTGAGGGATCCTTCAGAACCAAAGATAGTAAGTCACCGACCTGACAATTCCTAATCAACCATCAAAAGTATCAGAATGTTCCCAACCACATACCCAACAAAGGCCATGATTTCTAGATCATTTTCAGCATTTGAGCATTATTGTGGCCATCACCTAAACAACGTGAAGACCGCAAGATCTGGTTTGCTTAAAAAGGAATGGGGCTTTCATATACACATCTTCATGGATAATTCCTCATTTGGGACGCTTCACTTCCCCATGAAGCATCCAAAACTATCCAGTTGAACTAAAGAAAATACCAGTCGTTCATCTACACATCAAGAAACATTTGTGGACCTTCACCATTTGCGATGATTTTTTTCCATTATCCCATCAGAAATTCCATCCCCAAAAAGAGATCCTTGGACACATAGGTGCTGCTGCCAATATGTCCTGCCTAGTAGTAGCTTCCATTAGTATCTTGGTCGCATGGTTCCGTCAAGTGTGGTACTATTGTAGGTAGACTTCCACCAGCCCAGAAATTTTCGTCACAGATTTGGTTGAAAAAGGTTTCGAAAAAGTCCTTGCAAATCTGGACTAAATGTAGCCGGTAGACATGTTACAAGGTGGGCCCCTACCAGTTAAAAGCAGGGTTATAACAACCCCAGTTACCCATTTTATTTTCGGCCATTTATAATATCTGGATCCGGGGGCCCACCTTGTAGGATATCTTCGAATTCCAGGTTGCCAGGAACAGCTTTGGTTTTTGGAAACTTTGGGAGATCCCCATCTGGGAACCACCACATAAAAAAGGAGTAAAACGCCTGCAATTTGGAGGGATTTTTGGAGTGGTTGACATTGATCCCCAAAGGCATGGAATATTCCCAAATTTCAACTCCAGTACACACGCGAAGTTTAACATAGAACCTGAAAATCGATGGTTGGAAGAGGAATTTCCTTTTGGGATGGCTTATTTTCAAGGGTTATGTTAGTTTCAGGAAGGGGAAGATATTTAGTCTTTTCAATGTTTTGGATCCCAAAAACTGATCAAAGATCGCCATATTTGTCATTTGGTTCCGACTGTGCCAATCATTGTTCCACGTTTGTTTTGTCGTTTCAACTGTCTTTGAAAGAAGCCCACATCACAATTTCAATGCTGTGACAGTTTTGCGAGTACAACTCTGCAAACTGAAACCTTTGGCAAAACAACACAACTCCCGTCCCATCGCCATGCAACAACTTCCAGCTCTAGCTGCCAATCTGCCTAATGACGCTCCAACAAGTAGCGATTTGCTAGGGAAAAACATCCCATTCTTGCAAAGCAACAAACGATTTGCGGGCAATTTTTTTTTCACAAAATCACCAGCAAAGAAACTTAAACCAAAAATCACCAGCTAAAAAAACCTTAAACCAAAAACAAAACACTCCTCAAACGTCAATTTTTTGTTTGGCCACTTTTTTTTTTACGTAAACAAAAAAATCGGCATTGGAATCCCCGACCGAGGCATTTGCTTACCTACGCTCTTTGGTCAGATCGCAGACACAGGTCACCTGGACCCGGGAGGTTTTTCTAACGCCAGGACGGACGGTTTCCCGTGGTTTTCTCAGCATGGTGATCGTTGTTGTTCCCTTTTCAGTATGGTTGTGGGACCCCTTCCAAATGGCCTAAATGGCTTTTAAATGGGGGTTACTAACCACTTACTAACTGGAATGATCCTCCCAGAATGACATGATGAAGTGTACATATCTACTGGGGGTTTATCCAGCCAGGGTTTCCACACTTGGAAAACTCCCATAGTATGTTTGTTAAATGATGGAATGGTGGTGCTTCATCCTGTTTTTCTCCCTGGTGGATTGGAAGTACCACTAGCAAATGAACATCGATCTGTGTATAATATCTACATCTACATGGAACCTGTGAATATGCTCTATTTTGGAACGTCAACCCTCCAAAGGAAGGCCCAAACTCCAATCAAAACGGGGTCATTTGGGTTCCAGGTATATACATATATATATATATACACACGATACGACTGATAGACACACTCCGGAGAGCAGCACTTGATATTGCAAATTTTCTGCGACGTACAGTGTCCTACCCCAATGCCATGCCAAATCATGCAGATGTTTGTCCGTCAGCAGCATATCTACGGGCAAATCATAGCCACCTCAGCCCACCCCACATGGTGTGTTAGCGAGGGGATACCCCCCCAAAATGTCCGAACACTTCAGGTTCTAGGCAAAATAGTTCCATTTGCCCAGCTACTATGATTTTTCACCAAAAATATTTCATCATGAGAATCCAACGGGCCCATCCTCTTAGGCATATCTCTTAATTAGGCCTTGGATTGGCACATTATTTTTCCGATGTCTTCTCCAAGGGGCCCTGGCATGAACCAGCCGAAAGCTGAACCGGACCAAGTTGATACACTCACATTTTCGGAATTTTCCGATGACTCTCCGTGGCTCTACCTGACTCGGATTGATGAACAACAGAAGTATAGTTTACGGCTTGTTGATGATGATGATGATGATGATGATGATGATGATGATGATGATGATCATTACTATCATTATTAATCACTATTAATCATTATTAATCATTATGTTACAACACACCGCGACAATTGCTAAATTAATATCTTGTCGTTGCCTTGACAGAAAGTTGGCTGACAACCTCAAAGCTTAATTTGCTACTTGGAGGATGGGCTCCCAGGACGAAACGATACGTGGGCTAATAACCATGGTTTAGTAGTTTGTAAGTCCCCTTAAGGATCCGGCAACGTGGGAGGGGCCTTTCATTCATGACCAGCATTTTTTTTGATTTCGGATGCCACAGGCGATGAAGTCTTGATGATTTCTCGACTTTGCTCCCTGTTCCTCTCTTTGGTGTACCTTGGGCCAAAGGATCTGTTGGATCAGAAATACAGATTTTGGTGATCCTTTTTTTCGGGAAGAACATGTTTAGACAAGGGCGAAGGTAGCCCCAGAATGATCAAGGATAGGCTATAGCCGAGCCGTAGGAGCCGTACCCTCATGTCAAAATAGATGGACACCTGCTAGACCCAAAACGGTAGCTGCTGTTTGTTCAGGGCTTGCCAACCAAAACCGAGCTCCATGAGAATCAAAACAATGAGCTTTCTGAAGGTGATCTTGCCGATTCACCACTGCCATCATGGATGGAGGAACATAATAATACATCCATCCCAGTATACACATATGGGTGTTTCCAAAAACAATGGTACCCCCAAATCATCCATGTTAATAGGGTTTTCCATTATAAGCCATCCATTTTGGGGGTACCACCATTTACGGAAACCCCCATATCCAAATCTCTCAAGAATTTAAGGGTTAGATCCATCAGGTTGTTTAATGTTCCAATTGAAACAACTAGTCCACTTCCACAATTTGTTTATTCCAGAAATATATCCTTTTCGAAAGCGTTTTCAAAACCCTTTCAGTTTCCAAAAAGATCATGCAAAAACTTGAGGAGCTCGCTCCCGAACCCAGCCCCACACGGGCAACATGCATTTCGACACCGCCGACACAAGGTATTTCTTGTTCCTCTACTTCCAACTGGGGACGCACGCCTACCTCTTCGTGGATGACGGAGCGGAGGGTGAGGCCCGTTTCCGCGCCACGTTGCGCTTCAGGTTGTGACACGAGTTGGGTCTGACAAAAACATGGAGATGAATCTCGGCATGCTGGCATCAAATGTAGCAACATCTCATAAGTTAGAAGGAGAAAGTAGTGGAGACTGCAAGATAGAGTGGTGTTCTGGGCAAGAAAGAAGAAAGTTTCATAGCGTCAGGTGCTGCTCGACCAACATCCCCAACCATATTAATTGGAAGGGAAATGCCGTCTTTCCAATTTCAGTCAATCCATTCTTCAATTTTTCAGTGTATGTATAATATACATATTTCTTTGATCATTTGTATATCAACCAGCTCACAGCTGCTTATGAATCTTGAATGGTTCTCAGATTTTTGGAGTGGAATTCTTCCCTTGATATTCGCTGGTTTCCTCCTTTGGGGAGCATCACGCTCAGGTTAGGTGGTTTTAACACCACTATTCTTTTAACTTCAAAAACCAATATCTTTTTTTAATGCTAAGAAAAGGAAGATAGGCCCCGTTTTAGATGTTTCCCAGCATATTGTTTTTCTTCTCAAGTACCTAGCGCATTAGGAGGTGGTCTGAAACCACTAAGAGGTCAAGTAGAATTTTATTGCTGCGATGGTTCGGATGACGAAGCGGGGGTTTTAAGCACACCCAGATGCTTGGGGATGATGATTTGAATTGATGGGGATAATTTTCAACCAGATGATTCAAGCACCAGCTCGAGAGAACTTCATGGATAAAGAGATCCTTAAATGTTAAGTTTTTTCAGAATCACTAGGATGGTCACTGCAATGGCTTGACCGAACATATTGTTTATGGTTTTTAGAAATCCGGCAGGCACTGGAAAAAATTGGTCGTGAATATCCCAATATACATTTTTTTTAAGATCGTTTTTTATATTTCATTTTTAGACATTTTGATTCGGTAGTGATTGCCAAAGTCTTTTCCGGATCATGCCCCCATCAAGTTGATCAGAGACTTGTTAGTTTCCCTTGTAGTAACACCCCCAAAGGATTCGCACCTCCAAACCATCATGCTTAAAAAAAGGTATTTTTTCACATCAGGGACAAAAATAACAAAAACAGAGATGGTATTATATACCATTTTCCATGAAACACTGACGACCCGAAGAATCTGAATGAATCTCTGGACGACTCCTCTCCGACATCTGGACCGAAACTTCTCCACAAAACGCCGGGGTATTTTTCAAGGCAGAGGAGGAAGCACATTTGTCCGTGGCGGGCTCTGCCTGTTTGTTGATTCTGTGTACTTTGGTGGTGGCAGGACACGGGTGAAAATCGGAGGTCGGTTCTTCTTCGTGTTTTTTTTTTCGTTGTTTCATTTTTTTGGGGTGCCAGGTTAATTTGTTGCTGGTTTTTGCGGGGATTTAATCTGCAAATTTGCTCTAGCTCTTGGGGAAGCATGCATGTTTTTTGAGGTTCTTGGGTGAGCTGCTAGGTAACCCCAACTTGTTCACTGGATTTTTTTTTTCTAGGGTTTACACCTGTTCAGCGACCAAAATCTCTCTCTGACTCTCTTTATATTTAGTATGAACTTAGGATGATCCTCATAAATGAATAACTAACCATAGAGGCTGTTCCAGATGTAACATTATATATGTAGTTCTAGCTCCTACTTCACTAGAGATGATCCTTATCTTAGAAATTATAAAAGACGGCTGCTCTGCACAGCAGCCACCAAACCATGATTATATCAGGAGTAGTAGTCGTGTAGGTAGATTTCTTGTCAACAAATTTCGGTACTCATTGGACTTCCAAAATTAATGGATTGAGTGATGTAAAAACAATGCTTTCCTTGGCAACAAACATCATCACTCGACCTCACCCCAAAAAAGGTAAGAATTCAGGCCTCACAAAATGGAACATTTCAGATTTTCATCATTTTCTTCGGAAAAAAAACATTATCTCAACAAAAAATCACCCATTTTCCTGTTGCCTTCTACAACTTCTCCCCAACTTGAACCCCACCCTCTTTTTTTTGTGGGGTTTCCCCAAAGATTTCCGGGTGAAATTTTTGGAGAAAATCTTCAGCCCAAAAAACCAATGACATTGAAGCGCGAAGACTCGAAGCTCCAGGATGTTCTGAAAACTTAGTGGATTCCATTGAAGGTGTGTCTACCAAATATGGTCTTCCCAAGGTGTGAGTTGGGAGGTTTTTGGAGTTCTGGAGTTCGGGAGTTGGTTTTTGTGGGGGGAGTAGGGTAACTCTCAGTTCTGTGTTTTTTTGGTACCATCTGTTTTGGGTCGATTTTTCGTAGAAATTAGGGGAGAGGTTTGGTTGGGATATACTTGGGGCATATTCAGTAGATTCTGTGGAATTTTTGGGTGGATCTTTTGTTTTCCAGTAGAGTTGGCGCACTGTTTGATGGGATTTTTTGGTGGAATAGATTGGTTTGCTTCCGATTGGTTCACATCCTGCGGGGCTTAACTTTCCAAGGTCCTAAGGTGTAAACGGAAGGGAGCGATGAAGGGAGCGAAATCCCTTCATAATCAGGGAGCTAAGGGAAGCTACCTCCAGGTTTCAAAAAAGCACATCTGGGAAACATTTCTTTCATAATGTTGATGGACAACATCCTGCACCACCTGGGATGGTTAAAACACTATAAATAACGGGATAATCATCATGATTGGTGGTGCAGGATTTTGTCCATCAACAGTATCACCCAAGTCCAACGTGATGCATGTGACAAAATAAATGGTGTTTTTTTTATTTCTGGCTGCTTGAAGGAAACACTATTGTGGCTTTTTAGTTAAAGGTGTGTCTCAAAGCGAGCCCCACAGAAACCAATAGATCTCTGACTCTAGCACCCTACTTTGTGATACACCACCGAAAAAGTCGATGACGGTGCTTTTACCATTGTGCATCAGTTTCTAGTTTCAAATCCAATTCAGCGAGAGGAAGAAGAAGTACATGCTCGCAAAATACATGTCATACACCCCTGAAAATGAATATGACATTGGAATATCACCATTCTCAATAGGAAATACATCTTCATTCATGGTGGATTTTGCAGCCAGCCATGTTAGTTTTCAGGGGTGTTAACGTTTTGGAAGAATTCTATCCATTTAGGGATTCTAATTGCCTCTGCGAAACGCCGAAATCCTCCTACCTCCAACAAGATGGTTCTTTTACTACTTAGTTCCAAATAGAGTTATGGTTCATCCCCATAAATAGCCGAAAGTCAATGGGTTTCACCAGGTTTCTTTTTTTAACCCCAAAATATTCGTGGAGTCTTTTTGGGCCCTACTTACAATAATCAATAACTGCTTTGGTACTGTTGATGGTTTTGAAATCCTGCGTTCACCAGTTGATGTAGTAGATATCCCAGTATTCATAAGGGTGCACTATACATCCCAGGTGCTTGTTTCGGATTTCTGAAGCATCAGTATCAGCAGCATCTTCGGAAACCTCCCAAAAAATGAACTTCCCAAAGGCCTCAAAGCTCCGAAGAATCATGGGAATTTAAGGTACCCCCCCTCAAAGCTACCCCTCCAAGAAATAAGGCCTTATTAAGGGACTATTAACCATTGGTTTCCCTTAATAAGGGGCTTATTTCTTGGGGGGGGGGGGTGGCATTTGAGGGGGTACCTTAAATTCCCATGAAAGAAGCGTTTTTTTTTTTGTAGGCTTTCATCGGTGTGATCTTGCTTCCCATCGTGGGCAATGCAGCAGAACATGCCACCGCTGTGACCAGTGCCTATCGTGGGTACCTTGGCATGGTAATCCTTTGGAGTCCCAACTTGGAGGATTACGCCATGATTGGTAAGTGCTTGATAACCATGACTTAGTTGTTGTAGGGCTAGGCTTAGTTGTAGATGGCTTGGTTTGCCTCCTTAACTAACCACGTATCCTAAGTGCGGGCCCATGCTCCAAGCTTGGGTTTGAGTGATAAGTGTGACTGGGTGTAACCCACAAATGAGTGATCAAGATTTCAGTGGACTTAAGGTTTTACCAAGATTCGATGGGATTTACTGTACGCCGATGTATTATATACTGATTTTGAACCAGATTTGAGCCACAAGGGTGCAACGAAGACGAATCTGATCTTTCCAATCCCGAAAAGATTCAGGGGAGGTATTTGTAGCAACTGCTTGGCGATTCTTTTTCCATCACACCGCAAATTCACGTTTTGAACCTCAAAATCACCCTGCGAAGGAAAATCATCTGAACCAAACCTCCATTTTTGGGGTTCAAAATGTTGATTTTCCAGTGTGTAGAAGCTTCCGAAGTTGGACCTATCGGCTATCTACGGTCCGACCCCCATATGTTCAAAATATCCCAGCGAGGACCCGACCGCTTTGAAACAACGCATGACAAGTTTGGAGCTCTTAAATCCTTGATTTATAAATATACACTCCGGAAGTTTAACAGCTCGCCCCTGAAAAAATGATGGTTTAAAGAATACTTTCCTTCTGGGGCCCAGCCTATTTGCAGGGGCGAACTGGTAGTTTCAGGGAGGGTATGTAGAAATATATATATATATACATATAATATATATATATATAAATTACATTGAATCAGCAACGATGGGATGTCGTTGGGGAAGTGGAACATGCAGTATAAGCAGAAGAATACAATTACAATGCTGTTGATGGAAGAAATCCCAAACAACCACCTGGGATGTCTAGAACCTTGTAAATAGTGGGAAAATGTGCCAGCCTCAACTGGTAAACGCCGGATTTCTAAACCATCAACAGTACGTTACACTCGAGGCAACTAGCGGAATATGACCCCGCAACCGTAGTGGCTAGAAACTCGAAACATTGACGAGTTTCAATTGAAACTGGATGAAGTTGATGAGATGTCATGAAATGGTGGAGATGAACGGATCTAGCATCCCATTTGAAGGGATTCACTATCCACTTATTTTGGGATATCTTACCACCATCCCGAAACTTGACAGATTACTGGCGGGTAATTCGAGTTTTTTTGAAACTGCCATATCAACAAAGCAGGGAGGTCTTGTTCGCTTGAATGATCAAGTAGAGCAATACCTGGTACCTTAAGCAACCATCTTTCAATGAATGTTTGGTGAACGACCCATTTTTCATTGAATGGTTTGGAGTCATCCGGCAGTGAAAAACATGACCGAATAAGCAAGATGGAACTTGAAAGTGATTCGATGTTCAAGTTCATCTCCACTACAAGGAATGTCCCTATTGCTTCAGGTTCTGTTCAGTATGTGGGTTTTCACTGATACCAGTGGTTTAAAAGGGTGGGCCAATGCTCACAAGAAACCACTCTATCATCAACACCTGTATGTCAATGTTGCTAGTGGAGAAATCCTCCCAAAAAAAGGTTGTGAAGAATGCTCCCCCCCAAATGGCATGAAACAAAAAATCGGCTTTCATCCCTGGGTTCGTGGAAAGATTTTGTGCAAAATTGCCGAATCCGAGTTTCCCCCAAAAAAGTTGAGAGAGCTCTTTCTTTTGATTACCCCTTTTTTTTAATTGGTTTCCTATCATTTTTGCGGATGAGATTACAGCTTTGCCCGCAAGGAAGTTAGACTTGGCCATTGGTGTCTCGGTGGGCTCTTCCACGCAGATTGCCCTCTTCGTGGTACCAGTTGCTCGGAGGATTTTGTTGGTTCTATTTGAAGTGCAAATTGAAGTTGGAGGGCCTCTGAATGAACTTTGGGAAGATTTCTCCCTACAAACAGCGTTTTTCAGCTGTGGAAAAGTTTCAATTTTCGCAGCCTCTTCAGTTGGCATTTGGAATGGCGCTTTTTGGTGAGTGGGTGTCTTTGTTTGAAAGTCTTGAGAAAACTCAGGGAGGTCTTACGTCGAAGACTTTTTTTTCGCTCCTGGGGAAAAACACCGGTCCCAAAGTTGAACCATAGAACCTGAACATGATGGGTGTCAAGTTCGGTTCATCTCGCTCTTACCAAAAAAAAACAACTCATTTTTCACCCTTTGTGAGGGTAAACCTGAGTGGCTTATAGCCAGGAATTGCTCATCATAGCTTTGCAATTTCTGAGATATCGTAGAAAAAAGTCGAAAATGACGATTCCACTGGATGTTTTCCCGTTTCAAGGTTTTTGGGGAGCCACGGTCATCTACATTCCAGCAGCAGTCCTGAAAAACACAAAAGCAACAAGATATCCACACGAAAAAAGGTAGCAAAAATGACGATCCACACGGGATGTTTTTCCGTTTCCCGTTTTTTTGGGGCTCAGCCACATCCATCTACATCAAGAAAATAACAAGCCGCCGTTTAAAACCGCCGTTTTCGTTGGCCCCCCTCCCCCAAAAGAAAGACATTGCTTAAAGAGAACACTCTTCAGGTGGCGGTCTTGTCAGGGTGGTATTTTGGCACGCCAATGTCGTTGAACTTCCGCGTCTTTGACATGGCATGTCAAATGCTCAGTGTCCCTTGGCCTGATGATGTGGGCGGGTGTTACTGGTCTGGTGTTTCGGGGATGTGGTAACACATGAGACGACGATTCGATGGGTTTTTGGAGAACAACGGTATGTCCAAGGCAGGACTCAGAGATATGGAAGAGGTGAGCCGTGTATGATCACTTGAACAGTTACTACTGTAGTCAACTTGAGTCTTTTGATCATATAAGATACACTCCCAAACATTCAGATGCTATGTTAGTTTTCATAGGCGTAACATTTTACACCACTTAACATGATCTCCCTTGAACCAACCATCATTTCCGTCTCAAGAGTGGAAAGGGTAAGGCCAAACGAACATGTCCTTCACCCCTTTCCTTGTCCATTCCTTTCCCTTCTTCTTCTTCTTCCTCTTGTTCTTGTTGTTGTTGTTGTTGTTGTTGTTGTTGTTGTTGTTCAAGTTGTTGTTGTTGTTTCTTCCAGGTCTTCTTGGTGTCGCAAGTGACCCAGCACGGCAATACAAATTGGCTTCATGGTGCCATGTTAGTGACCACCTACGTGCGCCGTGGATGATGGGTGGTTTGTTGGGTTATGGGTGTTTCCAAAATAGGGGTACCCCCAAAATGGATGGTTTACAATGGAAAACCCTATTGAAATGGATGATTTGGGAGTACCACTATTTTCGGAAACATCCATATTTTGCGGGCATTGGGAAGTGAAATTATATCTGTGTTTTTTTGTCAAAAACAGCAGAATGCTAAGGGGTGTCTTTGCACAAATATAGATTTCGGTGTGTTCTGGGCGAGCTGGGGCGGTTCCGGGAAGAAACCGGGTTCCGGGAACCGGTTCCGGGAACTGGTTCCCGAACCGGTTCTGGGTGACAGGTTTTGTGGTTCCGGGGAACCAGTTCCGGGAACCGGGCCCAGGTTTCGATGGGTTCCGACAGGTTTTGCGGTTCCAAGAAACGGGGTTCCAGACACCAAGGTTCCGGGTTCAAAAGGAACCAGGTTCTGGGAACCCGAGGTATTAAGAAGGTTCCGGTTCCCGAGATTTCGCTCCCAAGGTTCCGAAAGTTACTTTTGTAATCGGAAAGTATACTTTTGTACTTTGAAAGCATACTTTTTTAATCGGAAAGTATACTTTTGTACTTTGAAAGCATACTTGTGTAATCGGAAAGTATACTTTTGTACCTTGAAAGCATACTTTTGTAATCGGAAAGTATACTTNAAAGTATACTTTTGTACTCTGAAAGTATTTTTTTGGTACTCGGAAAGTATGCTTTTGTTCTTTGCAGTGTACTTTTGTACTTTGAAAGTATACTTTCGTACTTGGAAGTATTCTTTTGTACTTTGAAAGTATACTTTTGTTCTCGGCAAGAAATTTTTGTGTACTTTGAAAGCGTACTTGTGTACTTTGAAAGTATACTTTGGTACTTTGAAGCTATACCATGTACTTTGCCGCAATGCTTGCTTCAGGTTGCATTGAAAATCAATACAGGAAGGGCAAAGAACAGGTCGTAATTAATGTCCGCTTTAAAAAAAAACAAACTTCATTGCTGTTGGGGATACCACCTACGCTTATTTGGTAAATAAATATGTATATGTATATTTTTTGTCATGTATAAGGACCTGGTACCCTTGAACAACCAGTTTTTCCATGGATGTTTGGTGAAACTGCGGTCATCCAACTGAACGCCCACCATTTGAAAAATGGACGGTTCGGGTACACCAGGTATGTGTATATGTGATATAGAAAGCATTCTCAGCGTCATTGATAGCATGTTCACGGAATTATATTCCCCTTCCCGGCCAACTCAAACAAAGCAACCGATGCTTCCAAGATTCGAAACATGGTGGATTTCCAGTCAGGCAAATTTTTTGAAGGCTAATCATGGAACCATTTACCGTGTCAAGAATCATGGTTTTCAGTGCTTTAACTGTCTGAAGCTTGGTAAAAAACTTTCTATTTGGTTGAATGGACCCAAATTTTCCACCAATCCATGAGGAGAAAAAACTTCCAACTGCACTGAACCACGATTCTGAGAGAAAGAGCTTGGTTTACCGAACCCAATCCACAAGGACAACGTGTTATTTAGCTGGAATCGCCAGGTACTGATCGCCATCATGACTTGGTTCATCCCGGCAACTTGGACTACACTTTAGCAAATCTTAACATTGCCACTGTCACTCCATGTGACCATGTGAGCAATGAAAAAAGGGCCCTTGGTTGGTTGGGGTATACAGGGGATTATACTCAGCTATATGGGGATTATAATAAACCATT